>JARWCS010375948.1:0-10088 GCA_034783895.1 Geukensia demissa
TGAAAGCTGAACAATATTTTCATGAAAGTAGTAACCGTGCTTGAGTTGTATGCTCTTATTTCATTTCGGGTACTGGAATTAATGGTGGAAAGGTACAGTTTACATCTTTCGAACAATGTAATTTGTAAAATTCCCTGATTATTACCTTTATAGTTGGCTTATCGGCGTTCGTTACGTCATGAACTGTCTAGTTAATGTCATTCATAAAGTTTGAAATACGTATATAAAAAGGAATCTGAAGATACAAAAGGGTAGAATGAAATCGTTAAGTCAGCAGACAGTCAAGACCAACAAAAACCAGGGTGAGTTCGGGTAGTCCGGAAGGGTAAGCAACTCCTGCTCCACTAGTGACACCTGTCGAGTTACTCGGTAGACAAAGCTGGTGTATAGTCACAATCGGTGTTAGTCACAACCAGTATAGGAACGGATTTGTATATTCCCCATTATTTCTTTTAAATATTACATTTTGTAGTTAAGAACCGCCTAAATCAACACAATCCTGCCAACAAAAATTATGCTCATGGTAACATAGCGTCAACGGGAAATATAGGGACGTCATGCACGTATATACAGAGTTCAATTCGACACGTGTTTCGTGAAAACCGCAAACAGAAAAGTTTAGAAATGTATAAATGATATATATGGCACGTCAAAACCACTCTTATTGATTTATGGTACTGGAATATATGTTGGAAAGATACAGTAACTTACGTCTCTCCAATCGTTGTAATCTGTAAAATTATTTGATTGTTATCTTTATATTTGGCCTATCGGCGTCATTACAGTATGAACTGTATATTTCATTTGGTCCATAATTGTAACTAGTAATTCATTAAGTTTGACTGATCTTTCTTTTTTGGTCGCCAGGTTTTTCCACAAAAGGGCTTTACACGCGAAATTTGACTTGAATATTTGTTATAAAAACGTATATAAACATATGTAAGATGTGGATTGTATCTCTTTGGCTTATATTCCATATTCTTTATCTTATGTAGACCCCATGTAATACTGATAAGTTTTCCTAAAAAGAAAATTTTAAATATTTGCACAAGTGAGAATCACAATATTCAAGTATAGGTATACATTTCAAATGAGATATGAACTACACCATAAGGACAATTCAAATTTATAAAAAGTGGGTTAAATACTCAAACTATTTGGAACACATCTTTTAAATGTATGTAATAATAAACAGAACACTACAAATAGACAGTTTACAAAATGGAGGTGAGAAATATCTAAATAACCAATGGAGAAAAAATAGGCCATTCAGGCTTACTATTAACTATCTGCCTACGCGAGCAACTTGGTAATATTCGAACGTAAGAGGTTCCTTTGAAACTCTGATTTGAATGACTGAGTAATAAACTTCAATACATAATGTCTATTGATTACATTAATTACAACGGAATTTTTAATTTTCACTGTCACCTTCACTGCACACTGCACTCTGAATGTCGCATTAATTTGTTGTTTGTTAAAGGCTTAGGGAATTGAGTCTAAATGTATAAACAAATCGATGTATATTATTTGATGTTATACAAAGCATTCAGTATAAGGATTGGAAGGTCTATAAGCCGCTTTATGATTTATGTGAAAAATTAAAAGTAACTTTTTTCCCGAGACAAAATTGGATAGATAAATTTTCTGATTTTGTAAATCTACACTTGCCATGAAATATAAATAGGCTATTTAATATAACAAGGTGTAGTTTTCACATACAAAATCGTAAAATAGATTTTTCATTAATAATTTGGTAGTAGTACAGCTAATGTCGGCGCTATGAACCAACTTGGACTTTCTGTTATGATAGATAGTATTGTTGAAGAGTTTTTTGACGACTATCAAGATGAAGAGACGTAATAAAAGCACTGTCCACTTGCATATGGAGTATTTTTGTTTTACATGATTCAATTTCCCAAGTAGGTTAGCCCATATCCGTTACTTACTGTTTTCGTTTATATGAAAAAAACCCGGTCCTGTACTTCCAAAGAAAATTTATCACTAAAGTTGATATATATAAACATCCTGCATTCCGTGCAAAAAGTAAAGTAATTGGTTATAACTTATTTTACTTTGTGTTTCTGTGCTGTAGTATTATTATATCATTTTTGGCCTAGTGTGTAGAATACAAAATAGATATCACAAATTGTTGTCCATAAACAATTCAAAACAATTATTTTTATGAGAGTGATAACTCTCATTTTGCTATCGCAATTTCTGTGGGTGATTTTGACCCTCTAACTTCCATCTCTGTCTATCTACGCATGAGATTAGCGCAAGGATATATAAGATCGCGTATGAATAATTGATTTAAGATGTCCTGTTTCAATATTTCTGAAAAATAGCATCTGATAGCAGCCTATTTAAAAGATTCAAAGTATAAACAATGAACGAAATCGATTAACACATATATCGTACCCACTATAGTTCCTCGGAAAGTCCCTGACAAGAGCGATTTTGATTGGTTAATATATTATTGGTAGGCGTTCCTAAGTAGATGAAAGGGACTTACACTGACAAGTTTAGATCAAGTGGTATCTTTTATTATACAAGACTAATAAAAATCTATAATATTGTTAAGTTGTCAATATTGAAAAATAATATATCTTGAATAGATTCATTAGGACACACCAAAATGTGCGCACAATTTTAAAGTATTTCACAGTCAACTCTTCATATTGAATAAATAATATTAAATGAAAGTTCTAACAGTTAAAATTATAAGGACGATGGAACTGAATGTCTACTTCCGACCATATAACATCAGGATTTATGAACAATGTCCAGATAAAAAAAAGTTTGATCCTTCATGTTAATTTAACCCATTTTACATCACATTCCTGCTAAACCTTAAAATCGTATTTGAATCGGGTGTTTTATGTTTCCGAGACTTTTAAATTTTGGATTTTGAGTTTCCGAGAATTTTACATACAGGTAATATCACAAAGAATCAATGACTTTTTCTGATAACTTATAATGCAGATAGAAGTACATTCTGATAAAATACATAAAACGTCTGTCCCATGAATCAAAGGAAATCTTGCTGGGTGTGACTTTATGTAAAAAATTTAGTTTTCATTTGATTTTGTTGGGTTTTTATCCAAACGATTCTTTATGAACAACGCCAATTTTGAGAATAATAGGGGTCTAAATTGATCCAGTCATGAGAAATTTTTATTTTTCATCTAATCTTGATGAGTTTTTTTGTAATTGATTCGTTTCAATGGGGGTTTTCAGTAGTATATCAACAGATCTTTTTCTAACCCTTACCATTTATAGCTAAAAGGGGTCAAAGTGTGGGGGTCAATTTCATATAATATGTAACAAATTTTGTTTTCATCCGATTTTGATGAGTTCTTTAACCAAATGATTTTTTATGAACAATGCAAAAAATGTTAACGCCAGATTTGAGAATAATAGGGGTCAAAATTGATGTGTCCAACCCCTTACTGTGTCCACCACATTATTGTGTCCAGCAAAATAATGTGTCCACACTTTTCCAAAGGTTCATTTGCTGACCCATCACATGACAACGTGCTGCGGTCCTACATGTATTATGCTGCTCTTGCGGAGCACCCCGGTTATTCAATTGAGCTTCCACAGTCAGAATGGTTTTAACATTAAAATTAATTGATAATAGTTGAAATTTATCAAAAAATAACACTGAAGTGCAATAAAACCCCTTATAAATCAATTCATCCCTGAAACATGTTCAGCATAATATTATGGAGGAGTAATGGGAATATGCAATAGTCTGAGTCAAATAGTCATAGACCGCCTCGGTGGTGTAATGGTTAGCGTGCTCGCCTCGAGTGCGGAAGGTCGTGGCTTCGATCCCCGGCCGGGTCAAACCAAAGACATTAAAATTGGTTTTTGCTGCTTCTCCACTAAGCACGCAGCATTTAGGAGTAAGTGCAAAGAATGGTCGGCCCAGAGTTGCTCTCGTGAGTTAGCACGTTAAAAATCCGGCTCAGCGTGTCTTTCTAGTACAAAGCAGGGTTCATTCATCATCACTAATATGCTCTCGTCCTGAATATGCATGGAATATTTGTCACTGGACGTTAAGCACCAATCAATCAATCAATCAATCAATCAAATAGACATAGAGATACAACACATCGATCGGATCACTCGATTAGGCAATACTTCAGTACTTTGGTTAATTCCAACTTCCGACTTTCGTTACATAGGTGACGATCTTTTGCTGAAAACGCTCGATTCGGTGATTATCTCATCCGCATCTACCCAAATTAGCTTAAAGGTAAAGACGCAACAGACATTCCTAAGTATGCATAATCCCGAAATACATGTATGCAATTGGGGAAAGTAACATATGGAACTCTATAACAGGCGTGGTGACTTCAACTTTCCAACAGTCGACTTCCTGTTCACTTGCAGTAATATTCCAACTACCAAAGCGTATGGTATATACCTCAAAGCTCGTAACGTAATGCTACTCGAAATACTGCCCAAAGGGGCAGACGGAAATTGTTAAGTCAGAAGACAGACAAGACCATGGCAAACAAAATGAAACGAAAGACAAACATAGAACACACTCTAACCCCAAATCTCTCATTTTTAAAACAAAGACCAAATGTACCTGAAAAAAATATGTATAAATTCAATTAAAAATGCTAATAATTAAATAATTACATACGTTAAAGTGGGTGTTTGAAGCACAAATGTTAATATAACAAAACACAATATAAATCAAAAGGTATTGATTAGTCTAAACTACCCAAAAAGATAAAAAGTGGAAAACGAAAGTGAATAATTTTCATTATATAGGAAAACTACAAAACAAAAACTGAAAACAAAAGGGTACACAGCCTTTTACACATTGCAATCATAGATATGAAAATTAATTAATTTCATTGTACACGTGCACATTATCACAACAATAATTCAAAGAAAATTGTTAACAGTGAATAAAGCTAAAATTGCATATGAATCAATCTGATCAAAGAGAAGTTTCATCTCTTTCAAATCGTAACAAATCAACTTCTCTTGTCCAACTTCTCTAATCATTCCGTGCCAAATGTATTACAGATAGTTGAGAATTTCCCTAATGATTTCAATAACCATATCTACATGCTTAAAGGTCAAAGATTGTCGATATTGGCAGGGGTATATTTAATTACTTTAACATCCACTTCGGGAGTTTTGTTTGTGGGAGAATTAATTTAGGTTTATACAACTGAATTGATTTTTCGACATTTCTTTGATATGTAATTGAATGTAGAAATAATATCAAGAAATTCATTTCAGACAGCATCCGAATTATCTTGAAAAAGTGTCGAATTTTAGGATCTGAATTTCCCTTCGGATGTGAATGTTCGAGTTCAATAACGGTTATAACAGCATGCTGACAATACAAATGAATATATAGATGTATACATGTTACCTTTTATGATTATGCAAAACTGTAAAAAGCCTATAATAGGCAAAATATTTTTAAAAAAATATTAAAACGAATAGTAATTTATTATATAAAAAGCGCTTTTCTGGTAAAATCATCACCAGGCACGAATGTGTACAAAATATAAACACATGCATATGGGTGAAAAAAAAATCAAAATGAACCGAACAGGACACCTTAATCAGGGTAAGGGTAATTTTGCCTTTGTGAGACTAACAACTCAATTTGAGTGGCATCCACCTAATGGGCATTCAAAAAGTATCAGCCACTCACATTCAAATAATCATGATTCACAATGGTGTAAGCTGTAATATTTGAATGCAAGTTACGCAAATCAAAATACAACACAACAGCGAAAATGTTCCCAACACTATTAGGTTGCACGTTCACTTGAGTAAAGACTCACGAGTTTCAGTTGAAATAGAAACCGAAAATAACCTTTACTAACTGGAATACAATTTCTGCAAAATCACCTTGTGTGAATATTTAATAAAGGATATCCAGCCATGTGTTTAAATATTAATAAAGGGATATCCATCCACTCGTTAAATATCAAACAAAGAATATCTATCCATTCATTAAATATTCAATCAAAGATATCCAAGCACTCATTAAATATTTAATCAAGGATACCCATCCACTCATTTGCTTACAACAGCCCTGACTATACTAGGATTGTTCTTAAGGATATATACCGAGTGGCTGTAAATCATACATCAGGAATACTAGACTGTTACTTTTGTCTATTAGATAAATTATTAGTAAAATAATTACATTCTGACATTTTCTATATTTCTATAAAAAATCATTCCTTTTATCTAATTGATAAATTTTGCATTAAATCTATTTCTGTAAATCTTCTCATTTTAATACAGTATAATGTAATTTGCTATAATTTAGGTGAAATAATCTAAATTCATACCAGTAACTACGCAAAATTGAAATTGTTTATTGCATAGGAGTTCAAGTTTTTATAGTTCAATAATATCTAAAACATACAAGCTATTTGTACCCATTATGTTTGTAATTTATTTTGTCTCATTTCAAATAAATAAAAAACCCAGAATTATACATGTAATATGATGCGAAAATTGGACCTATGTAAAAAATTGTAGTTATAAAGATTTTTCCCCTGTAATCAAATTAATTAGCAACAGTTGAAATTATGGTAAAATTTTCTCATTTATCATTATCATTATCAATTACCAAATATACTTTACTAAGTACAATGTACAAGCTTCGGCAAAACAAATTCGAATTTAATTTATTTTGTTGTGTTCAAATTTATCAAAGAAACTGGGAGCAGATATTGCTCAAACTACGGCGATTGTTCATTTCTATCTTACCAAAAGCATTCAGCCTATTTTGTATTAATGCTCCAGAAAACCCCTTTCCAAGTTACTGAAATATTATTTTATCATCAGTAAAAACGCGCTCCAGAGTTACCCTGGTTTTTGTGGGGTTCGTGTTTCTCCAGCTTTAGTTTTCAGTGTAGTGTTGTGCGTTCTATGTTTGTCTTTCGTTTCATTTTGTTGGCAATGGTCTTGTCTGTCTTCCGACTTAACGATTTCTGTCTGCCCCTTTGGTATCTTCGAATTCCTTTTTCT
The DNA here is from genome assembly GCA_034783895.1 of Geukensia demissa. Taxonomy (NCBI): domain Eukaryota; kingdom Metazoa; phylum Mollusca; class Bivalvia; order Mytilida; family Mytilidae; genus Geukensia; species Geukensia demissa. The sequence continues at coordinate 7,030 of JARWCS010375948.1, forward strand.
AAAAGATTCCAAAGATCAGTACAAAATGCGTGGGAAAAATCTAAAATATACAAAACTTAACAGAAAGTTTTGTCATTTCAATTTTGTTAACGATATAATTTTTCCTTTTCATCTCTTTTAAAAAAAATATATTTCAAATCAAGGTTCCTGTCATCTTGCAGTTCCATAAAAAAATTTGGTTTTTCGACCCTATATACCACTATTTCCAATTCAAAACTCGAATAAGAATTCAATGCTTTCGTTCACCTTTATTTTGTTAAAAAGATGGCAAACGCGGGTAGAAATCTTGGGTTCTTGGAAGGGACGAACTTTATTTTGTTATTAACCACTCTAATTCTAATAAAAAATACTCTGAACATGACATTTGCATAATGCTGGATTTCTTAAGTGACAACATTTTTGTAACGTTTGGGGGACGTGTGTTTCAACAGACTGTCGGCATTCCGATGGGGACCAACTGTGCACCCCTTCCTGTCTATTTATTCCCACATTTGTATGAAGTTGACTTCATACAGAGCTTTCTGCAGAGAAAAGAGAAAAAGTTTGCTCAATCACTTGGTTTCACGTTCCGCCACATAGATGATGTTCTTTCACTGAATAATTCTAAATTTGGTGACTATGTTGACCGCATCTATCCAATTAAACTTGAAATCAAGAATACTACAGAAACAGTAAGGTCTGCTTCATACATTGAATTACACCTAGAAATTGACAGCAAGGGCGGGTTGAGAACAAAACTTTACGACAAGAGAGATGGCTTAGATTTTCCCATTGTAAACCTTCCGTTCAGGTCTAGCAACATTTCAGCCGCACTTCCATACAGAGTGTAGATTTCGCAGTTGATACGCTAATTCAATGCGTAAGCTTCCCATCAGGATTTCACTGATAGAGGGTTGCTGATGACGAGAAAGCTACCTAACCACGGGTTTCTCAAAGAAAGATTAAAGTCATAACTTGGGATATTTTTTGTCGCCATCATGGTTCGGTTGACCGATACTAAATATCCATCTCAAAAATGACAATGGATATTTTCTAACTTTCGTGTCAACAAATTCGTTACTGTATCGGTTTTGACTACCAACGATTGCGAATATGCTTTGTCTACTGGGTAACACGACGGAGCCACTAGTTTAGCAGGAGTTGCTAACCCCTTCAGGACGCACCTGACCTCACCCTGGTTTGTGTGATGTTCGTGTTACTCTAGCTTTAGATTTTAGTCAGGTGCTGTGAGTACTATGTTTGTCTTTCGTATCTTTTTTCGTGGGCCATGGTCTTGTCTGTCTTCTGATTTAATTATTTCTGTCTGCCCCTTTGGTATATTCGAATTCTTTTGTATTGCGTGTCACATTTCTACATCTACTTTTGTGATGTGTTAATGTTCCACTTACCAATGAAGAGAGAGATACAGAATATTTTCGGATTTTAACATCTTAGGATTTTCAAATCAAATATAATTAATGGTACAAAAGTGCATAAGAATGTTAAAGTTGGTTGCTATGATGGTGTTTTTGTTATAATATGGGTTTCCATATTTCAGTTTTAGGCATTCATACAGCTTCAAATGGGTTCGGAATAAACCGGTTCCGTACCGGACATGTTTTAATGTCGTACAATCATACAGCTCCTTGCAATTTCCTGTGATGACAGACGTGGATTGAAGTTTCCTTTCTTACCTTACTGAGATGTCGAAATCTGCTGAGCATTAACCAAAAACTTTTAAATGGAAATGTTAGCAGTTTTGGTTGGTTGCTATGGAAACAAATTAATTGTTGTATTTTTTAAATAACAACCCATTCCAGCAAATCTATGAGGCATGCACATTTGAAATATATATACATGTATAGACATCAGAGCTAAAACAAACACAAAAGGAAGCCTAAAACCAGCCTTACATTTTACTTGTCATGCCAAAATTTGGTCCCAAATTTTAATTGGTAAGTGCAACCTTAGCAGTTTCAGAAGAATTGATGACTGAAAATCTGCCACCCAGCTACATGATGTTACGGCACAAAGTACCTGACATACAAGGTCAGTAGCACATAAAAACTAAACCTGAGTCAATAGAGCATGAAATAGTTCAAACTGACCCACCTGACAGAATCTCTAAAATACATAAGCACACCTGTCATGATGTTAGTCGGTGTAGAACCAGAAATGGCATCAAGAAGAAATATTATATAATATTAGTTCCTCTGGAACTTTTATTGTAATATTTATTCCCGATGGAATAAACCTTATATAATATATGTTCCTATAGGAAAAAGTATAATGAAATAATCTATAAGAAAAGTTCCATTGGAACCTCTGTTATGAGGAACAAATATATGTTGACAATTCAACCATGAAACATCATGTGACTTTAATTTTGTGGCAGGTTGTCGGTCACACCATGATGCATCTGCATATAAACTAGTAAAATGCTGCGGGTTGCTTGGACTATTAACTGAGAAGGTAAGAAATTTGGATTTGTGAGCAGTTTTGACGGAAGTCGAGAAGTAAATAGGATCATGTCGGAAAAAACATGAATATTTTACTTTCTGGAAATCAACAGAAATTCTGTGTCTTTTCCAAGTATTTCCAGATTTTTCATGTTTTCCAGGACTTCCATCCAAATTGAATGCTTTACAAATTAAAAGCTTTCTTACCTTCTCACACTAATAGACCAAGCTACCCGCAGCATTTTTCAATTCTGTTATAAGAAAACTGCACGTAATTTTTGCACCACAAAATAAAAAATAATAACTGGGATCAAAAGGCACAGGGATTAGTTACTACTAGTATTTAAAATAATGTAAATAGCTATGCTGTCCCTGTAGTTTTCGGCAATAACTTTGGAATAAAACAAGGGAGAATTTTTAAAATACCCTCTTAATGCATGTTAAGAGGAAAGTCTGTAGATTTGAAAAAATGTTACTCACTTAATATTCAAATCAAATATAAATTTACAAATTTGATTAAAACAGAAGCAGGCATGTTTTTACTGCAACATTTTTTTGTGATTTAGCTTGTTAATCAATTGATAATTAGGCAGCAACTATAGGTAAGTGCCTTCGGGGATA
>JARWCS010375959.1:0-10088 GCA_034783895.1 Geukensia demissa
TAAAAGTTTTTATTATAGCATAATTATATCAAATTTGTTTAACAGCCATGACAGCTTGTTCAGGGTGATGATATAACGAAAGGAAAAAATTCCTATTTCTAGAAAAAATAATATGTTCTTATGTTATGAAATATATCAACAGTGCTTCATATCTTTATTCGTTTTTGGAAAACTTTACGGCTCTAGTAATTGGAAAATAATTTCCCTACAGTTTGACATTGTTAACCAACGAAGAATAAAAGAATCGTAGATGAAAAGCGTCAAACTGCAAGAAATGTTTTCCTAAAGTAACCATTTATTAATACAGCCGTCCAAAGCTTTCAGAAATTGAATATCAGTTTTCTAAGGAATAAAACCCATGATCAACTTATGTGATGGAAAGCTTACACACAATTATATTTAAAATAGAAAAAAAAAATTGTCCCAAAATATCATTAAAAGGCATTCGAAAATACCAAGGGGCAGTTACTCAGCAGTAGAACCAGAATTGGAAAAACGAAATAGCTCTTTCTTAGTATTATGAAAATGAGTATAACTTATAAAAATGCTTATACCTTAAGATGTGTATCTTCATCTTACTAATAGTAAAACTGTGACTATTACAGAGCAAAGTGGATCAGAAAAGATAGTAGAAATTGCGATCAGGAAGTTATCAGAGCAGTCTTCTGCCAAAGCTGTGAAAATGTGTCAAAGCAATATAGCCCATTTCAATGAGAATGGATTAACCCTGCAATACGTTGAGAAAGGATCAGTTGTTCTATGGACGAAAATGGCCCCTTCTGTATTTCAGGATCAAACAAAAATGACCAAAGCAGTAGAAAGATTTCTCTCCAATTTATTTGAAAAATGTGAAATTGATCTTGACAAGGAGGAAACATTAGTTGTCATCAGAATTCTTGATGAATCTAAGGGTATGTTCTGGTTTTTTAAGTTGATGATTGGTTCCTTTGTTTTGGTGATGTAAAGTTCTTTTACAAGTAAGCATGTTTTTATTTGAAATCTGTATCTTACATCAAATTTTTTGTGGAATTCCTATGGAATTTAGTAATTTAACCTTTATTCTTTGAACGGTTTAAATTTAATTTACCTTTGCGTAGATAGTAATAAGACATCCCATACGTTGTGGTTTTTGCTACTGAAACAGTAAATATAAAAAACGTTTCATGTAAGTCAATTTTTCCACTGATATACCGTTATTTATTTACATCATCAAGATGTAATAAGCCTAAATTCATGCCGCTTTTAGAGCTTTTTACTCATCATTCATATTAATATAAAAGCATGCGTTTTTTTCTATTTATATCACGAAACTATTAACTATTCCCATCGAGTCTTTTTTGTCTCCGTTTATGTTCAATGTTTGTCAATTTTAAGTTGTAGAAGTTTAGATTGTGCATAATTGCTGGAAAAGTAATGGTTAAGCGGAAATTAAGTACATAGGAAAGGTGGAAAGCAGTTGACATGTCACAGACGGGTTTAAGCAACAAAAGGGTGGAACAGCGTGTTTGTTTGCACCATTCTGTGATTGAACGTCTTATGTATCGTTTTCAAGCGACAAGCATGGTGGAGGATCGTCCGCGATCGGGTAGGCCCCGCAAAACTACCCCAAGAGAGGATAGACACATTACCCGTCGTGCCAGGAGGGATAATTTTACCATGGCTGGTCGTATACGTGCCGGTTTGCCTTTCGAGGGCCATGTGTCTGTTCGGCCTGAAATCAGGCGACTCAATGCTCAGCATTTGCGTGCTAGGTGACGAATAAAACGACCAGAGCTGACAGCACGCCATCGGATAGCTCGCTTGAATTGGTCACGTGACCCTCTCCATTGGAATATACGAAACTGGACACGTCTTCATTTGTCCGACGAGAGTCGGTTTCTCTTGCGTCCTGTGGACGGTCGTGTTCGGGTCTGGTGCGATGAAAACGTCAAGGGCACAACAGCCTTTGGTGTGGGTGTGTAACTGTTACTGGCGGTGCTTTTCTTTGTAAGCTAACCTTGCACGTTCTTCAAAGTAATCTCAATAGTCTTGGTTACCGTGACGCAAATGTGGTGCCATATTTCGACAACCACCGACTGGCCGACAGACCCATCTTCATGGACGATCACAGACCACACCGGGCTCGGTTAGTACGCGCATTTTTCAGAAGGAGGCGATTGAACCCAATTGAACACGTTTAGGATTTTATTGGTCGGAAATTGAACCAGCGCGTTCCACGTTGTCGCAATATTACCGAATTGACCAACTTAATAGTGGAGGAATGGCGGAGATTTTCACAAGACCGGCTTCGGGTTCTTGGAATGAGGAGGCGGGTACGGGAACTTGAGAGAAATCGTGGTTGTTATACGCGTTATTAATTAAATTTGTGTAATAAAGCTGCCCCATATATTCATTTTAAAATTCTTAAATTCTTATAACCAATACAGTTTCTTCATGTTCTTAGATAGTGAAAAATTGATTTCTCAATAAATTTTTTTTCAGCATTCTGAAGTTGCCAAATTATCCCCTTTTTTGTTTTCAGAAATAACCAATCATACGACTTGCTAATTCATCCAAAAATCAACCTTAAGTTTAGTCTGTACACTAATACATTAAAGTGTCTTGGTATAAATTTAATTCTATTTCAATTTTTGAATAGGTGTAAAATGAAAATTATTATTAGAAAAAATATAGGGTGGCGCTTAACTTTTGTTTTACTGTATTTTTGGACATACTATTACACTTACACCTATTTATTTCTCTGTTTAACAAGTTGGTTCTTTGATTTTTAATGTAATTTTGATTGTTACATGGAATTGAACTTTGTTGAACATTTTTCAGTTTTGATTATTTCTAGAAAATATCAAAAATGTTTGGCTTAAAAATACACTAACCCTCCCAATATAGATCGATTGAGAATTTTGATCGCTCACAATTATTTTTATCACGAAAAATCCAAAGAACTATAGATGAATTGATTCGCCTAAAGAAGACTTTAACAATATCGTAGTCATTGAACTTTCTAATATTAATCGTACCACCGAAAATATCAGATATCGTTTGAAAGAGATGTGTATCAGTTAATTGTGACATTAGTTCTTCATTTTCTTCCTTTTTTGCCTCTTCCTTTGCTAGTAGTATAGAGTCGATGAAGTCTCTAATATTTTCTGAAAAACAACATGTAAAATAAGTTTTAAAAAGGGGGTCGTAAAAGAAAAAAAATATGTACTTTTTGCAAATAACTTGATGATCAACTATATTTTGATATTCAGCTGTAAAAAGATAGATTCTTAAAGGCAAGACATATAAGAATATGTAACTTTTACTTAACAGTATAATATATGTCATTGATATCTATTGGGTACTGATTAACAAAGAAATTACATTTTACTTTTATGATTTGCAATATATTTTTATACTTGTCTTTTTCCGAACGAAATGAATTAAAACATTATTAATTATAATCATTATGGTTATGTAATTCAACAAGTATATATTTTAATGTATTTCTTGGTTATACAACAAAAGTTGTTGGTGGTATAGCTATATATATTGTATGATATTATTGTAGAATAATAACATGAATAAAGCCATTTAAAATATCTGTATTAATTAAATTTTCAAAGCTCATTACTGAAATCTATGATCCTGTCAGGACTGCTTTCTGAAACTTGACCATGATCTGGTCAGAATTTTCATCTTTAATGTGAAAAGGGTGTTAAAGTAAAGAGGCAACCCTCTAGCAGCCAACGTTTAAAACCACTGTTTGATGTTTTCTCTTACCAAAATATTGTTTAGTTAATTTTTTTCTCAAACTGTTATTCCGATCTGTATTGGCAGTGCTTACTTAAATACAAACAACGACTACTAACATAATAAAGACTACCAGATACAGAACAATAGGGGACAGGTTGTTCAAGATCTATGTCATTGGCGCTTTCGGTGAAAGCTTTGCATAATGAAAAAGATAAGCTTTCTTCACAAAAATGGAAAAACTTCCACGTGACAAGAATTCCAACCTGTGTTGTGCTTTTTGTGTTATTTGGCTTATTGTCCATTAGATGTTTTGCAACGAACAAATGCTTGATTCAAATTCACTATCAAAATGTAAACATTTATGCAAGCATGTCATTTGGAAAATGAGTGCAACTTTTTTAAAAGGGATTCATAAAAACCTATGTCATTATTAGATAAGTAAAACATTCTCTGCCAAGTAATTCCTTATTTTCAGCTGTTAGAGGATTCATAACGTTTTTCCAACAATCAATTACCCGAATCTTATTACCTGGGTCAAAAGTATCAACATGCTCTTTAAATTTTTCTCGAATGATTGCAAAAAGTTCATCTGCCATCCCCATGACCTCTGTGTACTTTTTGGTTGGTCTTATCTTCAGAAGAATTGGAAACATGTCTTCAATGAACCCTTTTCCAATTTTCTCTGTTAAATCTTTGTCTACCTTCATGAAACGTTGAAAATCAGGGTCCTCTAAATCTGCACTACAAATAAAAAATGGTATTGCTTTGTGCATTGTTGACTTTTGTCACTTTGCTTAAACAAACAAGAATGAGACTATGCTTTACATTTCCATTTTGCTAAAAGAAAAACTATTTGACAGGTAAATGTGGGGGAATATTCAGAATCTTTATACATGTATTAATTTTGACCGCATGGGTGGTGTAATTTTTAGATGCTCGCTTCGAGTGCGGAAGGTCGTGGGTTCGATCCCGGCGGTGTCATACCAAAGATATTAAAACTGATATTTGCTGCTTCTCTGCTAAGCACGCGGCAATTAGTTAGAGCAAAGACTGGTCGGCCCAAAGTAAGTAAATGTTTTTAGGTAAAGTGGCATGTCTTCCTGTGGACTGTTGCTTTCGTGAACTATCGCGTTGGTCTAGTAAAAAGCAGGGTTCTTTCATCATCACCCATCATTAATATGCTCTCGTCCTGTCCTTAATATGCATGAAATATTTGCCGCTGGACGTTAAGCACCATTCAATCAATCAATCATTTTAATTTTAAAAAGACAAACAAATTAACTTCGAAAACCTGGTTCATCGTTTGTGACATTCAATTTTTTAAAGTTTCTTTTTTGTTCAAACTTTTAAAAAAGATACACATTTCTCACATCTGGGACAATGGCATCCATGGTTTTAACAGATCGAGATTTCTATGTCTTACACCAGGAGGTGTAAGACAAGCTACACGCATTTATTCATTTTGCATTTAAAGTTATCATAATATCGATTAAATTGCCATTTCAATTCGTTCGGAGAATTATTATGAGCTTATTATAATATTAAATGTTTAATTGAAGCTTATTGTGGTATGAAAGTTGTGTAAACACTCCGGTTTTTTAAAAGCGCAAACTTTTGTTTGCGCTCATTTTCTGTGACGTTGCATAATAGTAAACACTGGCGTTCAGCGAGTATTGTGTGTATTTACAATGTAAAATGTGAGTAAAAAATTCAAACACCACCGAAAGTACAAGAAAGAAATCTCAGACACCCTCGGGTCAGATATTTATCGTTCTCTGACTCTTGTCTTGTACTTGAGGTGGTGTAAGATTCTATATATCCTTTACCTCTTAAAGTGAATTGAGTGTTTCTATATGCCTGAAGTGTGACAATGAAGTTTAAGAGAAAAACGGACAAATAAACACTAAGTGTGGACATAATATTACAATGGACATACATTTTTTGGCCATTTTGACCATTTTTATATAACGGTGGTCATACTAATGTGCTGAACACAGCAATTTGACTGATACATTCATGTGCTAGGTACAGTACTTTATACAGTCCGACAAAAGTTAAGCGCCATCCTATATTTTTTCTAATAATAATTTTCATTTTACACCTTTGTAAAAAACGGAAACAGAATTAAATTTATACCAGGACACTTATATGTATTAGTGTACAGGCTAAACTTTAGGCTGAAATTTGAGTGAATTAGCAAGTCATATGATTGGTTAATTCTTAAAACGAAAAAGGGATAATTTTGCAACTTCAGAATGCTGAAAAAGTTTTATCGGGAAATCAGTTTTTCACAATTTAAGAAACCGTATTGGTTATAAGAATTTAAGACATTTTTAAATGAACATATGGGACATCTTTATCACAGAAATTTAATTAATAACGCGTATAACCACTACGATTTCTCTCAAATACCCGTACCTGCCTCCTCATTCCAAGAACCAGACGACGAAGCTGGTCTTGTGGAAATCTCCGCCATTCATCCACTATTGCGTTGGTCAATTCGGCAACATTACGACAACGTGGAACGCGCTGGTTCCGACCAATAAAAACCCAAACGTGTTCAACTGGATTCATTTCCGGGGACATGGCAGGCCACTCGAAGGTATCAATTGCCTCCTGCTGTAAAAATCGCGTAGGAACCGAGCCCGGTGTGGTTTGGAATTATCGTCAATGAAGATGGGTCTGTCGGCCAGCCGGTGGTTGTCGAAATGTGGCTCCACATGCGCGTCAAGCACGTTATCACGATAACCAACGGCATTGAGATTACCTTGAAGAACGTGCAAGGGTAACTTACAGTTGAAAGAAAAGCACCGCCATACAGTGACACCACCCCCACCAAAGGCTGTTGTGCCCATGTCGTTTTCATCTCGATATGCCGCCAGACCCGAACACGACCTTCCACAGGGCGCAAGAGGAACCGTCTCTCGTCGGACCAATGAACGCGTCTCCAGTTTCATGTATTCCATTGGAGATGGTCGCGTGATCAATTCAGCTCCGGTCGTTTTATGGGTCTCCTAGCACGCAAATGCTGGGCATTGAGTCGCCTGATTACAGTCGGAACAGACACATGGCCTCAGAAAGGCAAATTGGCAAGTATACGACGAGCCGTGGTAAAAATAATCCCTCCTTGCACGACGGCTATGAGCCTATCCTCTCTTGGGGTAGTTTTGCGGGCCTACCCGATCGAGGACGATCCTCCACCGTACCTGTTGCATAAAAACGTTCTATAAGACGGTCAATCACATCATGGTGCACACCAACACGCTGTGCCACCCTTCTGTTGCTTAACCCATAATCTAAACTTCTACAACTTTAAATTGACAAACATGCTTTGTGTAATTACGTATTACACTAACTGAAAACCGGTTTTTACACAACAAGAAATAATCGATTGATGACGTATCGCATGTCAAATTGAAGTTTATGTTAACAAATATGTGGTCGCAAACCAAATGTTATAGATATAAATTTTAAAAAAGAAATTTACAAAATAAACAAGGTGGCGCTTTACTTTTCTCGGAGTGTATATATATAGCATTTGTCAGCCATTTTGACCATTTTATATTACGGTGATCATACTAATGTGCTGAACACAGAAATTTTATTGGTGCATTCATGCTCTAGGTACAGTAATATATTACATTTTTCTGCCATTTTGAACATATTTATCTCAAATAAAGTTACAGATGAAGGTTATCCTCTGATGTTCTAAATGAGACGAATCAAATAAAAAATAAAATCATCAAAATCGGATTAAGAAAATTTTTCACAAGTGTAATATGGTTTGCGTGCTCGCATCCAGTGCGGAAGGTCGTCAGTTCGATCCCCGGCTGTGTCGAACCAAAGACATTAAAATTTGTATTAGCTGCTTCTACGCTAAGCATGCACCATTAAGGAGTAAGAGCAAAGACTGGTTAGTCGAGAGTCAGAAAAATGTGTCTGGGTAAAGTGGCATGTCTTCCTGCGGACTGTTGCTTTCGTGAACTAGCCCGTTAAAAATGCGGCTCAGCGTGTCGGTCTATTACAAAGCAGGGTTCATTTATCATTACTCATCATTAAAAAGCGTTCGTCCTGGATATGCATGAAATATTTGCCACTGCACGTTAAGCACTTCAATCATCCCCTCCAAAATTACATTGTCGGTTCCCTCAAAACCTTTTATGTAAACAAAAATGGTAAAAATTACAAAAATAGCTTGAAAAAAACTTTTGTTCGATATCTTATGTTGAATTATCTACATAAACTAGTAAAAAATTGGAAGATCTCTTTCATGCAAACCTAGAGGCTCCCAGGAGCCTGTCATCGCTCATCTTTTATACAGTTGCCAAAATAAAGTTTACCATTTGAATTAAATATGGTTCGAATACCACAAGCAAGTTCAGGTAGGGCAGCCATAGTGGTAGGCGGATGCCAGATACAATTCTGAAAGGAACCGATCTAGGGACCATTTCATTACAGAATAGTTTCAATAAAGTTAAGATTCAGATGATGAAATATTTTTTATGAATCCCCCATAAAGTCCTACTTCACATTAAGTTAGACCAAGACAGCTGTCTTGGTTGGTGGATGAGGTCAAAGGACAAAGTTCTGAAAGCATTCTCTTGGCGAAGTATTGTGCCAATGGAGAAAGTAGATCCAGAAGAAGATTTTTTCATAAATTTCTTATATCGGCCTATGTGAAACTAAGTTCAGCTGGGGTGGCCATCTTCGTTGGCGGGTGAGGTCATCAGACAAAATTCTGAAAGAGACCCAACTAGGAATCTTTCCTCAAATGTTTAGTTCCAATTAAGAAAGTAGTTCCCAGACTTTTTTTATGAATTTACCATGATTGGCCATGGAGGCCATCCTTGATGGCGGGTGGGGACATCAAACATAATTATGATGGGGACCAACCTAAGGACCATTCCACCCAAGTAAGGTGCTAATTGTGCAAGCAGTTTTTGCAAATTTCCCATGGGGTTCTATATAACACCTAGTTTGACTTGGGTGGTCATCTTAATTGCAGGTTGGAAATGCCAGATATAATATTTGAAGGAGACCACCAAAGATCCTTTCAGAAAAGTTTGGTAAAGCACAGTAGTTTCAGAGGAGAATATTTTTAAACTCATCCCCCTTTTTACTTTTTTAGCCTGGCGGCCATTTTTTGAAGGTCAGGGTCGTTAGACACAATTTAGAAAGAGAACAGCCCAAAAACATCCCAAAGACGATGAAGGCCAAGAGATGACAAAAGCTCTCATGGCCTTTTAGGGGAGGTGAGCTGAAAAGGGTAATTGCTTTAAAAAATAATTGAGGGGTAACTTTTGTTACATTTCTCAAAAGAAATAATTTGGAAAATTTATCATAATCGGATTTTTCAAATCTTACATAAGGGAGTTAACATTTTCAAAACACTTTTACCTCAAATATGATATGAGATGGGTAATGGTCTAGTTTGCTAATTTCAAAAAGGAAACTCAAAATCAGGACCGAATGGATAACTTATAAATATAAAAAACTTATAAATAAAATATAATAAAATCTGCAGCATTGGACAATAAATGAATTTCCAATATAGTGTGAAATGTATGAAGCAGGGAGCCCTAATACAATTTCAACCTGGTAAACACTGTAAACGCTCAAATATGCTTGAGCAACATCTTTTTCTTTCTAATGTTTAATCATTTGAAACAATCACACAAAAGATTTGAAACAAATTTCATATTAAGCCACTTTGACCTAATTTATCTTAAAAAGTAAATAATAGTATGTTAACATACTAATGCATCTACTGAAAACTGGTCACAAGATGAATAAAATTTCTTAAACGGATCAAAAATATAACAAAAATTAACTCATACAATGAAAACTGCCCCTTCAACACTTTTTTAGAAGAAATATTTTGGTAAAAACTATTATTAATGTCCTTTCAAAGTTTCAAAATTTGAGACAAGGAAATCTTTTTGGGGAGCTTATATTTAAAAAAATCATTAAAAAAAGGGTACTAGTCCGCGCATAGTTATTGTAGCGTTTTAAGTTTGCTTTCTCATGGAGAATACTTTAAAACTTGGGCAACACGCATATAACCAATACTGAAATGAAAGAAGCTCCCTATGTGACCCCCTGCTGAAAAACATATCAATCAATCAGATATCAATCAGAAACTGTATATCACACAGGAAATCATCATTTAAATTTCACATGGTCAGTATCCTGGCATAAAGGTAATTAAACGGAACCGATGACGACATTGATAACAGAGCTATAACATTATATGATCGAAAAATGGTTGCTTTCGTTTAACAGAGGTGCTTCGCAAGCACATAATACGACCGCAGCACGTTGAAATGTGAAAGGTGGACAAAAGATCTTTTGGG
>JARWCS010375970.1:0-10087 GCA_034783895.1 Geukensia demissa
AGTCGGAAGATATCCATTGTCATCTGTGAAATGGATATTTCGTACCGGTCAACCAAATCATGATGGCGACCGAAAAAGTTATAGTTGTGGAAACATTTACCATATTTAGACAAACATAAACTGTATTAAATAGTTGCGTCTGGGGGTTAACAATTTATTTATACAATTTTCATCATCACAAGTTGGTGTTGTTTACCCGTCATATTGCCATTAAAGGTGACGTAAATATTCAACTTGTATTTTAAAAATATTTAAAAAATCATTTGCAAGTAATCGACTTAAAAATAACAAAAATTTCGCAAATTGACGAAAAAATGACGTCGGGCACTGCTAGCGAGCTGTCAGTCAATAAAGTAAAATACCAAAAAGAATATATTATGAAATATTATTTTTTGTTCTTTCGCTTTTTAGTTAAGGTCGATTGTCGTATTTAAGCAATAGTGGCACTTTTTGTTTATTGTGGACCTTTCAAAGCTTCCTTTATATTATTGACCCCTGTTATGACCTATCGATGTTAAATTCGATTGTTTTTTATGGATGTTTGTCTCATGGAGAATCATACCATGTCGTTGTTAATTGAAATTACGTCCTCAGTTTCTTCATACGACAAGCAAGATCTGAAAATGAATGTGCATTTAAATCATTTCATAAATCATTTCATAAAACGCTTTACCAAGTTCATGATGACAAGGATGTAGTGTTTCTATGGAAGATTAAAGCGGGAAAGGAACGAACTATTTGATTTTCTTAGAGGGTGAATGTCTTTGTTCTTGTAAAGTCCTAATTTTTGGCTAACAAATGAATTTGCCTAAATTGGATCATAAAAACTTCTCTGCACTTCTTTTAAAATATGGTGTAATCTGTTGGAAAATTGCATTAGAAAAATAATTTCTTGCCAAACGGAGTAAAATAACAAAGACACAAATTCCAGCTCCAAAAGGAAAATCGTCAAGATACTTAGCATAATGTAAATATATAATAACGGAAAATGTAACTGTGCATTAAGTAACACGACGGGTGCCACGGAAAAAGCAGGAGTTGCTTACCGTTCCGTACCACCTGAACTCAGGCTGGTTTTTTGTAGGGTTCGTCTCAAGTTTTCAGTGAAGTGTTGTGGGTTCTTTATTTGTCTTTTGTTTCATTTTTTTGGCGATTGTCTTGTTTGGCTTCCGACTTAACGATTTCTGTCTGTCCCTTTTGTACCTTGGAATTCCTTCCATTAAATTGTAAATATTAAATAAGACCAAGAAGCTATATTCCAATTTTTGAAACGTTATATATTAATGACCATTTCGAATGTCAAAAGCAACAAATCTCATGACTTGGTATTTTTAACATTGTGGAAATATTTAAGGTGTATGTAAATAGTGAATTCACACATCGGTCTTTTATAATAAAACATTTTTGAAATCAATAATATGTAATGGAATATTTATTTAGAAAGGCAGTTTATTTGTTTCAATATATATAGCGGTTTTCATTTCAAGCACATATGCATTTATGAAGATTAAACACAAGTTTTAATATCCAGATGACTATTCATAAATTTTTCATCGAATAACCTTTAAAATGTGCATTCTGAATTTAAATGTCTTTAAAGTTCAGCATACTTTCACATCTGCATTCGCACCAACCAGTCCCGAACAACAGGGTAGTTTCTATCCATCCACTTTATATTATTATTTGTTTTCTCGATTGCTTGTTGGAATGCCCTTGCGCCAGATCCTAAATCATTTTGTCCTTTTACGAAATTCTTTATCTGAAATATGAATCAACATTACACATTTCTTCATCAAAAACACTCTTATTGATATTGCTCACTCTTACATTTTGAAGGATTCCAATGAGGTTCGGATAATAGGAAATTATTCTAAGATAAAATATGTTACCGTAAAGCTTGACATTCCTTTCTTAATAACAGTTGCCGTATTCTTAATGACAGTTGCCGTATTCTTATTAACAGTTGCCGTATTCTTAATAACAGTTTCCGTATTCTTATTAACAGTTGCCGTATTCTTATTAACAGTTGCGGTTGATAATTTAATATTCATGAGACCTCAGACATCTTCAGTGCATCTTTTGCCTATTTAAGGTCGATCATTACTAAAACTTCTCTCAAAAAGTATTTTTTTATGCTCTGCCGAAATGTTGTATTTTTTAAATAAAAATTGTGAAGATAGCATGCATAATATGAATTCAGAAAATAAGATCAAATTTGGGGTCAGAGTTTTTGTTTACGAGATATAAAAGCAAAATGTCCAAAAATCATAAAGCATAATATGAAAGAGTTATTTCTCCTTATAAGAGATTTAATTTTCATTTGCAAAAATTGGAATAAATTATATATGTTTGTGGTAACAGCAAAATCATATAGATTTATGATAGATAGAGTTAATATTTAAATTTTAAGAAAAAAATACCAAAGTTTTGCACTTCTTTTAAAATGTTTGCAAATTTAAGAAAGAAATATCACCAGAATTTACTATTTAATACACATGCACAGCGGGAATATGGAGTGAAACAGTGTTGACCTACCTTAACGTAAACTTTCACCAATTAAGGAACATTACTGTATATTATTCTCATGCACTTATAATAATAGAGATGATTTTGGTAGAAAGGATTTATTAAAGGAAAAATAAATATAAAGGATACCACACTCCATCTCCGTAGGAAACGGGGGAATATTGTTCAATGCAAAGGTTACCTCATGGTACATATTCCGATTTGCACTTACTTAGCTAGTTTATCTTATCTTAAGAAAACAGACTTTACGCACTGTTACTATAAAAATAAAGACCAAGCATTTATAAAATTAAAAAAAACAGTATTTATGAAAAAAACTTACAATTCAATTTATAATCAGAGCTTGCAGCCCGCAATTTAATACGCATGTATCATTAATTTAGTTGGTCAAGGATACAGGATACAGTCATCCATCCAAATTACAGTCGAATTTAAACACCAGCATGTCCCATTATGGCCTTCAATAATAAACCGGAGTACATATTATCTAAATATATGGTTAGTGAAATGGTTTTAATTCTTAAAAACATGAAGTATCAGAGCCAACTTACAGACTGCAGCTCGAACTCTGTATTAAATGATGCCGTAATTCCACTTATCAAGTTTGTGAAAGAGAAAAATCCACTGCCATATCTAAAATGATACAATTTTATAGAACTACTGTAGAACCAACTATTATATGCGAATCAAAACTTCACTTTGGATTGGAACATTTTATTGAGTCCAATTTAAATACTAAGAATCATAAAATTTCCATGAAACATGATTCACCCAGAAAACTGATACGGGTTTTATTGTCAAATTACTAGTTATCTCCCTTGTTTGAATATTTACAGTGCATATATTGGTTACTCCATCTAATATAATGACAAAAAAATCCGAATAGAAGACATCAAGTAAACTCATAACTTGGCAGACTATAAAGACATTATACTTGTTACATTGTAAGCTTTCCAAAGGTGGGTCATTGTGAAGATGATTTTTCCTGTAACCGGCACGTAAAATGTTTCATGATGGCAATAAAAACAAAAGAAACAAAAATATGGAAACAATCTTATTCGTCTTCTTTGTTTATTTACCATAAAATAACTTTTTCTCATTGTATATCTGGACGACTTACAAGTCTTAATCTTTGATAAAAAATCCTTAAGATTATTTTAATAAATTCCTATTGTAAAGTTCCCATGGGTATTTTGCAATATTAGTGCTTCCGCTGCCTATGGGATTTATGTTTCGCAGATGATGCTAATTTGTCGTGCCTGTTCCAAGTATCATAATTTTCTGAAGAGAGCATCTCTTCACCTAGGCTATATCCAATGTTGAAATCGCCCCACCTTAGATTTTATAGTCGCCGTAATAAATGGGTTCATTCAAATGGCATCAGTGTATGTTAACTAGTTGTGGTCCTTCAACCGGTAATTCAGCAATACGTTGACCTCTTCTCGGATTGAAAGTTACCCGGATTAGAGTTTAAGGGTTTCACTAACGGTGCCGCGCGAAGGACAGAGGATGCTTACCCTTTCTTAACACCTGACAACACTGCTGTTTTGTAAAGGATTTCATGGAATCCAAGTCTTAGTTCTTTTTGTTTTCGTTTCATCTTTTATTTTCATTCGAATTTGTCTTTTTTCTTTGGACTATGTAATTTTGATCTCTCGGATGGTATACTTTAACTGACCTAGGAATTCTGGTTATATTACTGTAAATTCAGATATTATTGCAATGTTTTCATTATTGCGAAAATTGCGACAGGGTTCGAATCGCAATAATTTTTACTCGCATTTCTGATTTTGTCAGTAGTAGTTAACTATAAATTTTTAGAAGTCGCAATAATAAAACTAGAATTATTGCCTTAAATTAACAAATCGCAATTATAAATGCAGCAATAATCTCCGAATTTACAGTAATTTGAAATTAGAATATAAAGTGGAAAGAGATTATTTGTATTGATCATTAAGTGTTTCAATAGGCTCAATTGTTTGCAAAATAACCATGTTCGAAGAAATTGCAAAAAGAAATGTATGGAAAGTTAATTTTTGGTTGTTAAGTTCGTAAGATACCATCGAAAGATAATTAGATCTATGCAGTTATATGAAACGCAACGAATCCCGAGAAAAAAAAACTAGTTTTTATTCAAGTTCATAATAAAAGCAAAAGGACATTTGGTACTCGTAAAAATACAACTCACCATAGCGAATGGAACATACGTAAAACAACGGTCAACTCAGCACAAAGTAATAGATTTTAGCATATTGAAATGAATTACAAAAGATTAACAAGAGTCGTCAAAAACACAAGTCATGGTTAAAGAGTTCAAAACTAACAAAAAGAACACAAAAAAGTATTTTTGATTTATTATTTCTAAAATTTTACATTGCATTCATAATAAAATATACATAAACTTAATTACTTCTGTGGAATTATTTAAATATATTTGCAAAGATCTCTTACAACAAACATAGAATATATTCAAAACAATATAAATTGATATTTATAAAAACATTAAATATAAAAGAGTGTATAAAACTTTTCTGAGACAATAGATAAACACATCAATATATACTTCTTGATTACTATTTAAAAAAAAACACAAATAATGATAAACGTGGGACCTTCAGCCTTGCATATTTACATAATATAAAAAGTATAAAAAGATGAGGATCAATAATTTATATATCATAACATTTAAAATATATATAAGAAAACAGGACCACAAATTGTAAATAAATATATTAAGATTTCTAGAAATTGTGGACGTCAGATTTTACAAATTGTAAATAGATATATTTGGATTTTACAAATTGTAAATAGATATATTTGGATTTTACAAATTGTAAATTGATATATTTGGATTTTACAAATTCTAAATAGATATATATGGATTTCTAGAAATTGTCGACGACAGATTTGTAAAGAGGTAGACCAATGTAAATGAAAAGAACTACTTATATCCGTGGTATGTTTGTCTCAACGCTTTTCATAAATGGAATGTATAAATATTCTTAAAACTCAGATTAATTTCGGTTTAAGAAAATGTGAAAGTATTTTGATGAAAATAAATTTTATAAACATATTACTGATTTGAGCGTTATCTACGATACCATAGGTGTACATCCTACAGCAATTCTTGAAAATGAGAATAAAAGTCGTATTAGCCGTTTGCAATTACTTTTCGTGGTTAGTCATCTAACTGTTAGCAAGGGGTAGTATACTGAAAACGAAAGTAGGTCAAGTAGACCTATTTCCCTCGAGTTCGTCTGTTTTGATTTACATGTAATTATGTGGGCAGATTTAACCACTTAAACACAGGCTTTGTTCTAGGCTGACCCAAGTGATAAATTCAGATCTTTTCCGCTGCCAATATATGATTTTTTTAAAATTAGAAATCTTGACGTGTAAATCATCAAAAATTGATTCTTTGAAGAAACATCTCTTTATAAAAAAAATTAAAAAAAAACGATATTATATCGCTGCACAAATATACATATATTTTCTTCATTTCGTTGTTGTTATACAATTGTTCTAAGTTAATATGTTGGTCAATTGAAAGAAAATGGATTTATCATAGTGTAATAAATTTGTAATCAACCTTTTGTGATAAAAACATGAAGTGTTTCATTGTATTCATTTACTTTTGTGACCGCCTACCATACTCTATAGATATATATATAATACAATTATAGTCAAATTCAGTCGGGTGCTGCGCCAACATATTGAAATAATCCATAAATTATTGTTACTACATAAGATTTCATATCAATTAATCCTTATCTCATGACATGTGATTAAGTCTTTCTCCAGCCCAAATGATATGTATATTAACGAAGTAAATTCCGAAAATCCCTCAATTTATTCGTTCATATCTATTGGTGTATTTTGTTAGAAGATTTCAGCTTGAAATTCAAAAGTCTCTGCCTGCAAATAACTAGTTTCGTCCTGTCCTTCCACATTTATGACATAACCACATTTAATGAAGTATATTGTGGATTTCAAAAGGCTCTGCTTATAGGTATATGTGAGCAATGTCTGTTAGTTTACATCTGCATGCCTGCCAACCAGTCTTTAATAATAACAAAATTTTTGTTCATCCACTTCACATTATTAGTGATTGTTTCAATGGCTTGTTGGAATGCTCTTGTACCGGATCCCAGATTCGTCTGCTCATCCATAAATTTCTTGACCTGAAAACACATACTTTTTTATCATTTATGTTTTTATCTGTAAAAGACGTATATACCCATATTTTTGCAAGAATGATTTACAATGAGTAACACGACGGGTGTCACTAGTGGATCAAGAGTTGCTTACCCTTCCAGGACACCTGAACTCACCCTGGTTTTTGTAGGGTTCGTGTTATTCCAGCTTTAGTTTTCAGTGTAGCGTTGTGTGTTCTATGTTTGTCTTTCGTTTCATTTTGTTGACCATTGTCTTGTCTGGCTTCCGACTTAACGATTTCTGTCTGCCTCTTTGGAATCTTCGAATTGTAAAATAGCATGAACAAAGAATTAAAACACTGTCTGAAAACACTTATATCATCATTTATGTTTTTATGTAGAAAATAGGACGACCGCCTCGGTGGTGTATTGGTTAGCCTGCACGCTTCAAGTGCGTAAGGTCGTGGGTTCGATCATCGACCGGGCTAAACAAAAAACATTAAAATTGGTATTTGCTGCTTCTCCGATAAGCACGCAACATTTAGGAGTAAGAGCAAAGACTGGTTGGCCCAGAGTCATAATAGTGTCTGGGTAAAGTGGCACGTCTTTCTGCGGACTGTTGCTTCGTGGGCTAGCACGTTAAAAATCTGGCTCAGCGTGTCGGTCTAGTATCGAGTAGGGTTCATTAATCATCACTCATCATTAATATGCTATCGTCCTGAACATGCATGAAATATTTGCCACTGGACGTTAAACCCCATTCAATCAATCAATCAATGGAAAATCACGAGGTTGTTGACGTTAACTTAATATTTCTCGAAGAAGATGGCTTTTTTTTAAGGTTAACACAGAATTTTTATTAACTATACGTAACATATAGAGATTGTTGTTAAAAACGTGACATAACTAACAGATAACACCCATGAAAAACGCGTAGTAGCCTTGAAATAATTTGAAGAGAAAAAAGTATATGTCCATTACCGAGTCTTTAAATCTGCTTTCTAATGTTTTTTACTAAACAATGTTAGAAAACTTGTTGGTCTTGTCACACATCATACATTGAAAAAAAAACATATTTAACAAAAACACTGAACAATTAATGAAAGGCAACAATAAGGCTTACCGACTGAAGATCGTATTCCGTATTAAATGATGTGGTTATCCCCCTTATCAAACTGGAGAAAGAGAAAGCTCCTCCGCCATAACTGAAATAAAACGAAGGTGAGACATCTTTATCAACAGTAAAATCTTAAATAAAATCTTTGTTGCTGAACTGATATAGCGATAATTCTCCAAAGATTTCTTTTATGTTTAATGAGACTGAGATTAGACTTTCGTATAAACAGTAAATCAACTTATTTTGTTCACAATGTTTTGCACGAAAGTTTATATTTGCTGCGATTTAGTTTTGCTAATTAATAGGTTAAAAGCATGTTTAAAACTTTAGTGTAAATATTCGTTGCTATATATTATGGCGTTTTTTTTTCATGTCGCTAAAAATGCGAAAGTTAATCTCTTGCAAATACAAGCTGGTGTACAGTATAATAAAGACTTAATACATATGCAAAATTATTGCAAAAAGTTTGCTTTTCTGCAAATTAAACGTTGAATTGAAAGAAATATACGGCAGGCAAACTTGTTCAACTCCGCCTTATATTTTTGTGTCTTTTCTTATTCCAGTGAATAGTACCAATGCAAGAGAGCGAAAGAGCAGGCAAGACAAACTCGAAACAAAGTAAAAGATAACAAGGAAACAAAGGCTGGACTTCTTCACAAAATAAGAGTACGATCAGGTTCTTCGGAATGGTAAACATACCCTGTATTGCACGCGAAATCCGCTGTGAATTTCTTTTCCTCTCAACCGGGTTAACGTCAACCCCAGAAGAGGTCAACTTATTGTTTGATTAACGGTAAAAGGCGCACTAGTTGAGATACATTGATACCGTAGCGTTTAAAAACCTGATACTTGGAACAGGCACGAGAGAAGGTTTCAAGCCAGTAACATATAGTCCAGTAGTTGTTGTATATATAGATGCTTATTTTTCGTTCGATCTTCGTTTTTTTTTAAATTAGATTTTTATACAGTTTTTAAAAATGCTTCAATACCTTTGTAACCCATTCAAAGTCAATTTTTTATAAACTACACGCTATTATTATTGTAATTGCACGGCACAGATTGTTCGTCTAAAGAGAATGATATCCAACGTCATTCCTTCCCAGCTAACACAAAATATTTTCATGATATTTGGGACTAGTCATAACAATGTTTTTGAAAGAACATGATGTAAAGATGTTAAAAAGATATAATCTCAACATTTAAAATTAGGTATAAATCATATTTTGGGGAAAATATTGATATTAAATGTTAAACTGATACAGGGCAAATATTCTTGTTTAATGTTTTTTCTAGGTATTTTATAATGATAGTTCTGTAGAATTCAAAATATTTCAATGATGTTTTCTTGGGGAATATATAATATATATAAATATCCAACTAATGTGTGTAAATAAACATTCTTTAATAACATTAAAAATATGTTCGATGCACATTTGTATTTTATATTAATGTGAAATATCTACAAAATGTCATAAAGAAATATCTGCAAAACATTTTCATTAAATATCTTTGCAAGTCATGATTTTGATATGTAAAAGAAATATCTATAAAACATCTGACTTCTAATTCTTATACTTATGTTGAAAAAATATAAGGTTCTTATATTTGATAAATATTTTATTAACGGAGTGTTATGAAATCTGTTTGGTATATACAAATAATATTGTTTAAATATTTTTGTTTGACGTTTATATGAAATATTATTTTGATATTGAATAAAAATATTTTGTACGTACTTTTTTGCATGTAATGAAGAAACATCCTCACACGATGTTTTAATGATATCGTAATAATGTTAGAGTACAAGGAGTGTATGTACAACATTGAATTTAGGTTGATTATGATATAATAATCATTGATGTTCATCGTTTTTAAGTAATAATATGTTTGAATATAATTACATAAAGAGTTTGATTAAATGTTAAACACATTGTTTATAGATTAAAAATAACGAAATGGTTTTTTTTTTTCGCGTCCGTTTTTCCGGTTTTTAGGCTAACCGTGGTATTGAGACAGATCATAACCACGTGACCACATTTTAAAAATGTAAATTTGGGTTAGCGGCAAGAAAGAAAGAAGAGCAGTTTAAGATAAGTATTACTTTGATTATGTTTATTAAAGAATTGTTCTTAATGTGTAAGAATTTATACGTGCATTTCTAACTATTTTAAGCAAAATAACGATAGAATATTTCTCTTGTTAATAACAGATCATAAAAGAGGGGGAGGGACACGCCACTGACTCTGTAACAAACTAGATTTCTCCCTAATAATTAAGCATATGATTCTTT
>JARWCS010375981.1:0-10087 GCA_034783895.1 Geukensia demissa
GGGTGATTGGGCTATCAAAGTTTGACTGTAATAGGTCCCCACTGGGTGATTGGGCTATCAAAGTTTAACTGTAATAGGTCCCCATTGGGTGATTGGGCTATCAAAGTTTAACTGTAATAGATCCCCACTGGGTGATTGGGCTATCAAAGTTTGACTGTAATAGGTCCCCACTGGGTGATTGGGCTATCAAAGTTTAACTGTAATAGATCCCCATTGGGTGATTGAGCTATCAGAGTTTAACTGTTATAGGTCCCTATTGGGTGATTGAGCTATCAAAGTTTAACTGTAATAGGTCCCCACTGGGTGATTGAGCTATCAAAGTTTAACTGTAATACGTCCCCACTGGGTGATTGAGCTATCAAAGTTCAACTGTAATAGATCCCCACTGGGTGATTGAGCTATCAAAGTTTAACTGTTATAGGTCCCCATTGGGTGATTGAGCTATCAAAGTTTAACTGTAATAGATCCCCACTGGGTGATTGGGCTATCAAAGTTTAACTGTAATAGGTCCCTATTGGGTGATTGAGCTATCAAAGTTTAACTGTGAAAGATCCCCATTGGGTATTTGGACTATCAAATTTTGACTGTAATAAATCCCCATTTTGTGTTTGGACAATCAAATTTTGACTGTAATAAATCCCCATTGGATGTTTGGGCTATCAAAGTTTGAATTGTATTGGTTACCATTGGATGTTTGGACTATCAAAGTTTGAGTGTTATAGGTCTCCTTTGGGTTTTTAAGGCAATCAAAGTTTCCTGGTAAAAAGTTCCCCCATGAGTGTTATTGTCATTAAAATTTGACTGTAATTGGTCCCCATTGGGTGTTAGGGCTATCAAAGTTTGACTGTAATTGGTCTAAAATAGATATTTGGACCATCAAAGTTTTACAGTATATATTTTAGTGTATTTAGATTAAAATGAGAGATATTTATATAATTTTTAGGATTTGGATGATGACAGGGAAGAGGGAGAAACCAAGCGCCCATTCCGTAGGCGAACTCTTTCCATCAGTTCACGGTTGTCCCGTCAGTCAACAGCCTCAGTTTCATCCACAGCACGTCCTCTAGCAGCTACTACACCCTCCACACCAATGGACTTCCCAGATGATGTTTCTCAGGTATGTTATTCCACTCTGTGTCTATATACAGTACAATCTCGTTATACTGCCCTTCTATAGTGGCAGTCTCTATTGCCACATTTTTGCAAGGTCCCTTTTTCCACAATTACCATAGTTTCAATTTTTCTTCAATCTATTGCCTGCATATTGCCAAAGTTAGGCCTGGTCCCAAAGGTGGCAATAAAACAAGGGTGCACTGTATGCTAAATAATATTATATATAATTATACCATAATATTATATATTATATATGGGTTGGTTTGAAAGACTTATCTGTTAATTACAGATACATAAAGAACATTCTCTGAGTAATCTAGAACCTGGTATTACCTGGTCCAGTAAGATTTGTTTTTGACCCAGAAATTTGCACATTATAAAAACCTTATTATAATTATATTTAAAAATGTTTGTTGAATAAAAAACTAAATGCTCACAATATGTCCAGCTTTGTTTTTGGGGTAAATGTGCATTTGCTTACGTTACTGACATCATTAGATATGTAAATTTCACAGAATGTTGAAAATGTTAATATTTTTGTTGGTTTTATGGAGGTTTTAGGCCCTAATTGTATTGGCCGCATGTGTGTTACACCAAAATATTAACACATATATGTAACTCATTAAACTACATAATATTTGTAAAAATTGAGGTGTAACACAGATGCTGCCAATACTTAAATGGCCAAAAACAAGTAAAAATTAGATGTTTTTCAGCTTATTTGTCAGATTTTCCATTTGTATACCAAGTTTGAGCAGTTAAAATAACCAAATCTTACAGATTTTATCACAAAGTTGAATTCATTCTTTACAATATGATATTTTATGGGTAATTTGCAGCAAATTCCTTTGATCTGTATGGACTAATAATTTTTGTACAGGTTACAGGCAAAGATAAAAATATAATGGGCTTGTTGTGAAGGATAACGTCATGTTGTCAAACATAAACGTCGCGTGCTTTGTCTTCATGCGCATCTTTTCATGAATGAAATAGATCCGACGTCATTCATAAAACCACACTACGTTTTGTTTTCATACGTTAAAATGAAGTAGATATTGTGTTAAATGATGTAAAATGTGACATTTTTCTGCTTAAGAATTTTTTTTTTTTAAATTACCGATAAAAAGAATATAGGACATTTTGTATCTTGTACTGACTTTATAATGAAAAAATATTCAGTTCGCCCTACGGGCTCACTGAATATTTTCTGTGATAAAGTCAGTACAAGATACAAAATCTCCTATATTCTATAAATAATTTGCAAAAAATGTAAAACTTCAATTCTATACTTAACTTTATTTTTGAGGCTGAAAGTGGTCCTTTCCAAACCTATACTCCTTTGATTGATCAAAATTAAAGTCCATATTTGAGAAAAAACTTGTTTGAAATTTTTCTTGCAAATGAAGCCAGAACTATAACAAATAATAAAGATTTGACCTTAGAAAACCAAACACATGTCTTGTTGGAAAAAGTATCAGGATGGCTAAAGTATGTTTGTTTTTGACCCAATTCACTATACTGTGGAAGAAATCATGTAATACTTGAATAGATCTAATTTCTGTTCTTCAACTAGAAACTAACACAGAGAATAAAGCTTAAACATCATACATCACAGCAAGATCAATAGATTACAAGATTAGAGCCATTCTAATACATATTCTGATTTTTACCTCACCTTACATGTGCTTATGTGACACCCCAAGTGTTGGCATCTGTGTCGGCTTCCAATGTAGCAAGGTTAAAATCCATTTCCACTTACTGGCATGTACTTCATCATCCATATTGGTATACATGATCATCAAAGGATAATAACTGCAATGCATGCTTTGTATATTGACTGACCTGTATTTAATGCATGAATGACTCAGTCAGACAACATGGTTAAAGTCCATTCCTGCCTAGCTGACACGTTTTTATTTTCATGATGCATCTAGGGATGACAATTCCAATGCATGCTTTGGATGCTGACTTTGACCTATACTTACCAACGACTTATGCTTTGTATACTGACTGACCTATATTTAATGCATGAACGACTCGGTTAGGACCATTCCAGTTTACTGACATGTCCCATGTAATTACGATGTCGATATGTTGTTTGGCGATACAAACTCTAACAATGGTAAAGCTTTTTCTGAAAATCTATTTCCGCCCACGTCTACGTCATGGACAATCGACGTCGACAATGGAGTTAACAAAAGATTAGACAGTTCTTTCCCGGGCAATCTCAACATCCCACATCAACCTTGTAAGTTTACATGATGCATCTAGCGATGAAAACTGCAATTCATGCTTTTGATGCTTACCTTGACCTATTTTTTATGCATGAAAGACTCAATTAGGAAATATGGTTAAGGTCCATTCCAGCTCACTGACATGTCCAACATCAGCCACATTGTTTGTTATAATTCTTTCAGATGCCGACTTTGACCTATATTTAACTGCCAATAAGAAACAAGAATTTTACCAGTGGCCATCAATTCCTAAAACTTATAGTGGTGATTTTAATTATATTTGGGCAACTTCAAAACTTAGTCCAGTCCAGTCGAAATAGATTTAAACCTTGATCTAATTGCAACAGAAGATATTTTAGTCTTAATTTGAAGTACAACATGTATTATATCCAAATAAGACACAGGAAAAAGTCAACAAAAATCTTACATGGTGCAAAGCTTGAAATCAGAATTTCAATTTTCCCTTGTATTTTCAATGAAATAGATGAACTGACTCTTACAAAAGCATGTAGTTTTTGTCCTATTGAGGGTCAATTTTCTCTTATTGTGTGTAAATAGTTTTTATTTGACTCTATGGCACACTCTGACTAAAATGATATGTAGATTTTCAAAATATTGCAATTATTTTTATTTTGTTAGTGTATTTTGTGATTTGAGAAAATGCTTATTTTTTAATACTTTTTTGATACTTTCAAAAAATTAATTTGAAAAATTCGTTATCTTTATATCTGCAAATAATTTAGCAATAATCTATTTAGTTTAAATATTTTTTACCCCCAAAATGTTGATAATCTTAATCATTTTATTTAAATTGAATTCATTTAATTGATGTTGGGGAAAAACAGATAAATGGTATCTTAAAAAAAATTCTAAATGCAGTTTGTACCTTGAAAATAGATATTTAAACTTAATTATAATTGTTAGAATTACTGCAATAAACATGAAAACAAAAACTTTTCCCACAGTTTTTTCAATAGAAAAACTGCAATCAAGATTTCATTTTTAATTTCAATGATATTTAAACAACTTTTACGGAGTTAATTCCCTTTTTAATGCAAAGTTCCATGGGAGTTTCTTTTGGCTCTTAATCATTTTACATGCATTATTTCAAAGGGGTTTTTTCTGGCGAATCATTATACTATTCTTTTAACAAAAATGTGTTAATTTCTTTTGTTTGCGGTTAAGGTCAATTTTTTGCTAGATTGATTTGACTAAATTCTGCAATATTGGAATCAGATAAATGGACTTTCATACTTGGATCAAGCTGGCAACTTTTGATATGGTAATCTGATACTTCTGGCAATTCTTGTAAAGATACATTAGACTCAGTTGAAATGGAAAGTAATTTTAAGGTTGTGAGAAATTGCAGGACATTCATGAGGAAAAAAATTCTGGCCAAAGGGAGACAACCTAATGTTAAAAATGTCTGATACCAAGAGGACTGCTATACTTAATGCCAGAATAAAAAGTTTATAAAGGAAAAACTCTCAACCATATTTTCAGAAAGTATTTTGTAGATTGAGAAAAAGTGCTAGCAAGTTGTAGTAGTACTTTTTAGCGATAATGATGTATTTTTAAGATCACTGAGTTTAAAATTCTCTATGGCGATATTGCATTGTAAAACTAGCCATTTGTTTGCTGGATGTGTTTGTTTGCATGCGCTAGCTTGAGTCCAGGAGTACACCTTGTCAAAACTGTGAAGCAATGATAAAAATAAACTAGATTTAAATAAAAAGCAAAAAAGCTATGAGGCACCCCAGAATGGATTTTTAAAAGTAATTCTTCCTATATGAATCGCAAAAGAGGGTCCAAATAAAGAAATGTGCACAATGTTTTTAATAACTTTATCTTGGTTAAACTTTAGGGCTCCTGCCAAAATCAAAGATGGTCAACCCTCAATATTTATTCTTTGAGAGAAATTCAGGGGGAGATAATAGTAAAGGTTTTTGCATAGTGTAAAACAAGGTAACTGTTAACAATGGAATAATTCTTTCTTATGATTTTAAATAAATACAAAGGCTGAAATTCACATATAATTTAATTAAGCATGAAAATCACACTCCAGAAGAGCTTGACATAGAGCATAAAAAGAAGTCGTTAAAATTTTTATAAACGATTTACATATAAACAGCACTGCAAGTGAGGTTTAACAAATTAACCTAAATTTGGCAGGCATGTGATGGGCAGGGACATGATATTAATTTGATATGATAAAACTGTAGACAGACTTTAAGGACTGAGGTCAGGGAGATGGTAAATTAACTTGGTTTGTTCAAAATTTGGGCAGGTCTGAAATCAGGTTGGAGAGGACAGAAACTAATTTAATTCAACATAAATTTTGGTAACTCTTTTTTAGGTTCCAGGAGCAAAAAATTTCTTGATGTAGCTTGAATTTTGCAAGTATTTAGGATTGATTGATTGATTGTTACTTAACACCACAAAGGCAATTTTTAAGCCGTATCGTGACAGGAACATGTGAAGCATTTAGGAAATTAGAGTGGCATTAACCTTCATGTAAAGTTATAACAACATTATTAAAGTCTTTTCCCTTTCCAAGCTTTTATGGATGGGATGTTCTCAAAGTTCCGGATAGGGATTTGATGATTACATTGGAGTTTTAAACTTAAAAAAAAATTCAGCCGTCATTATATTTGTACAAACAAATCAATAAGGCAACTTATTGCATTTAAAAATTGCACAACTGTGAGTAGAACCAGTAATTAATTGAAAGCATGGCTGCAGTCCTCTTGAATGCAGGTACAAATAATAGCCAAATAACTTTACATTAACATTAAATTAATTTCTGTAGCTTGATCTATCTAGAAATACTTGCATATTGTGTTTTTTCAGGACTCATTCAGAACAGATGGAACGTCACACATTAATCGGCCAATATACAGACGGCAACAGTCAGAAGTCACTGACCCAATGCAAATATTGGAATATGCATCTTCTCCGCTGGCAGAAAGAAGATTTAGAACGTTTTAGTTTAAAGATTTAGAAAACTAAGAATTCAGTTTCAAAAGACTTTAGCATTCAAAATATAAAAGCTCAAGATTTGCATCATATGCAAAATTGGTTGAATGGTTGCTAACCAAGTACCAGTTATTCTTTATGTGCAGCTGGTTACTATGAAAATCATGCAATGAAATACAGGTTTATGCCCAAAATGTCCAACTGTAAATATTGGTTAATTAGTTGTTTTATTACAAAAACATATTATCAAAAATTACAGGTAATTCCCAAAATGTGTAAAAGTAATTTCTTTAGATAATGTGTGTTGATTGACTTTGCCCATAAGTTATTTATCAAGTATTTTTTGTGTGTACTTTTTTAAAAAGATATTCTGAATAATTAGGTGTTAATTGTGTCACCTTTTTCCTTAAATTTCAGCTTTTTGACTTTTTTTAAAGATATATAAAAGTAGTAATTAATATTTTAATTAGACAATAATCAATTGATCACATTAATTAGACTCAATTCCAATCCAAACAATATACAAGCTACAGTGTACTATTATTATTACTGTGTTTGTACAGCAATTACTTTTGATCAACCTTTGATTTCTTTAATCTTTTGTTCAATGCAAAAATCTGTTGTCTATCAAACAGATAAATTTTTCTGTTAGACATATATGATTGTTATAAAAACAAATAGGTGTTAACCCCCCAGACTACTGTAGTCCTTGTAAAAACACTGATATTGCACAAAGTTTCTTTAAGATTAAAAAAAAATATAATATTAAACCATTCTACAATAAAAATAATTTTGAACTTCAAATTTTAGACATTTTGGACACAAATTCATTTTTTTGGAATCATTCCAAATAAAAATGCTGCTATCAGTTTTAAACAGAAAGAATGAAAAAGAACATTGAAAGATGGGTCAGTTGAACTTTAGAGGAACTTCAGAATGAATTTTCTCCTTTTAAATATCTAAAAGAGTTACAAATTGAGAAAAGATTCATTTAATAATTCATTGTGCTTGGATTGGGCAACACATGTCTGTTTAGGGGAATGTAGCTGGTCTGTAACGCAAAGGCAATGGTAGATAATCCGCTTTAATCCTTTGGAAACTTGGCCACCTGTGTGGTGTAATGGTAAAGGTGCCGCCTGCCTCAAGAGTTTGATTTCTGGCCAGGTCAAACCAAAGACATCAAAATTGATATTTGCTGCTTCTCTGCCAAGCACACAATACTTAGGAGTAAGAGCAAAGACTGATCAGCCCACAGTCAGAATAATGTGTCTGGGTAAAGTTGCATGATAAATGTCTTCCTACCAACAGTTGTTTCGGTGACATTAAAAATCCAGCTTGGTGTGTCATTCTAGTACAGAGCAGGGTTCATTCATCATTTTTCATGAATATGATTTTGTCCTGAATATGCATGAAGTATTTGCCACTGAATTTCAATCAAACAATCCTTTGGAGACTTAAAGGGAGATAACTCTGATTAATTACAATAAACTAGACAAAAAGTATTTAATCATGAAAATCACATTATACGACTTTTTCATTAAGATGCAGTTTTGTGTAGAAAGGGGTCAGGGTTAAAAATTCGGTTCATTTTAGGGGTACCAGTTGTTGACTCCTACCCACAGATTGACAGATCCCTGGTCTTGCAGTGGGAAATCTTAGTACTGATACACAGTCATTATAGTACATGTATAAATAGATACGATAGATAGTAATCAATGGATGACACTCACCGGTGACCCCCGTTTGGTGTCACTATGGCATTATCAGGTCTTTTTACTTTGTATCGTCAGATTTTCTGGGAAAATTTATCTGTTAACGCATGTTTGAGAATTGTTCCAAGTGCTTGAATTTTCCCAGATAAGCGACTTCACAAAACAAAAAAATTAAAGTGCAGCGGTGACACCAAGCCGGAGTCACTGGTGAGTATTATCCATTTGCATTAGTGAAGATTTCCTTTAGCTGAGTTTGTAGAGTTGTGAAAAAAAGTCCCAGAGTTGATCCCTGGTGATACAGTAGGTGATCTAAGTACTGTTACACATTATAGTAATAGACACGATAGATAATAGTAAATTGTTACTTAATATATTGTTAGGTTAATATGTTGATGTACATATTTGTTGTTGAATTTTTATTTATTTGGGATAAGTGCAATATCATTACAATTTACTACTAATTATGAGTGATATACATAAAAATCTGTAAATCAAGTGAATAAGGGAAATTGCAATTTTTGTGATATGCAAAATTCATACTTTATATATATTATGTTTTTTCTTTCAATGTTTTTTTTAAGTGGGGGTGTCTTTTTGTTTCGGAGGTATTTGAATTTTTTTGGGGGGAGGGGGTGCTAAGGGATTTTGCACGGTTGAGATTGATTTCAATACAGGTGTATTGACATTTTGCAGAATTTTTTTCTTCTTTTTATTTTTAATTAAAATTACAAGACTGTAATCTGTAATATTTCTTATCTGGATGTTTTTTAATAAGACCTTATTCATTGCTTTATTACTTGTAATTTGTGATATCTTAATATAAAATGTGAATTATTTTGTTTCTGAATTTTGCCCAAATATCCCAGTTCTTTAAGTCCATTAAAATATTTTGAGGACATTGAACATTTACCAATTAACCTATGTTGAGGAAATGATGGACTTTTTTGCGGAAATGAAATACCATTTTGTAGAAATGTTAGGTGCTATGATAAAATGGCTTTCTTTTGAAAATGGGTTTAGTTGATCTTGACAATAAATTATATTTTTGGAACTTTGGATTAATATTGTTACCTTATTCAACATGCTCAGAATTTATATTGAATGAAAGATCGAAATTTGCATGTGAAAAACTCTTTAACAGTTCATTTTTGGCTAGTTAAAAGGCTAACTATTCCTTTCCTATTTAATTCAATTTTCCCACAGTTTTCAAAATTTCCCACCCTTAACGGTTCCTCTTAACTTAATATTTTTGTTAACTTATTTTGGTCATGAATGTGCCTGAAGTACTGCACACTGGATGTTAAATTTAGATAATTTCTTAACATGTTAAGTAACCTAGAATATACGTACAAAAATTACTGATTTTGGACTGTGCTACTCATTATCTTGAATGTGTTTTTATTCAAAGTAAACCATGAAATTATTTTAATGGTGATGTAAATATTTTTCAGTGTTATTAATTTATGCATTTTAGATCTTTGTGAGCTGGCTCACTTCGTGTATTTTGTTTTGAGAGTGTTTTATCTAAAATTAATGTTTTAGTTTTTTTTTTAAGTTGTGTTCACATGTTTTTGACACTTTTTACCCCAAACTTGACATTTGATTATATTTTAGAAAATGCATTGCATTCACTGGACGTTCTGATAAGTTTAAAATGTGTTTCATCTGAATTGCTTTATTAAGTAAGATGTTTTCAAAACATATTATTGGTTGCATGTGTGGCTGAGCTTTCCCTGTGTACCATTGAAGTTTTAGAACCATAGCAGGTTTATAACACCCTCCATTAGCTGTGCTAGTGGTGATCTTTTGGTCAGTTGGTCAAACAGTGGACTACAGTGTGGGAAATCCCAGGGTCAATCCTCAATCATGCCATAGTAATTTACAAACCATGCACCACTACATGTATTACTTATGTGAATGCATCAATTGTTATCAAAACATTTGTTTTTGATATTTACTGTATGTGCATGTGAATGCAATTGAAATGTGTGTAATTTAATGGTTTAGAGAGAAAATAAAATTAATATATATTTCTTATGATACAAATTTTTT
>JARWCS010375991.1:0-10087 GCA_034783895.1 Geukensia demissa
CGGTGTGGATCTTTGTCCATTATTGAGGGCAACCTTTGGATGTTTGTATGTTATACATTTTGGACGGCTGTCTCATAGAAAATCATACCACATCTCATTTTTCTACATATATTTCAAAATATTTTTCATGAAAAATTCAAAAAGGTCAGGCTGTTACAGAAAAACTCTGAGGAAAAGCAGAGAGAAAATATGTCCATGGAACACAGATGCACCACTCTGGCAAACGGGAAGTAGACATATGACAGAAACTATTCAACTCACCCTGATAATGCTTCAGACCAAATATCAAATCAATTGAACATACACAAGGTAAGAAATACTTGACAAAAATTGACAGACCTGCAGCCAAGGGTAAAACTTAATGTCCCCATAGCCTAAAGATGGAGTCATAAAAACACCAGTTCTGATCAAACTGATGAACGAATAATTTGGTTATTTGCTTTTCGATCCATTGTCAAGATTCCAGTAGGGAGTACTATTACAACTCCCCGCAATTTTAGTTATTTTAGTTTTGCTTGCTTCAAAAATTTTTTTTAGGAAAAATAAATCATTGCTTATTGCTCCAAGCTTTTGTTAATTTGCCATATTATTCAGAAATATTATTTGTTGAAATTGAATGGAAAAGTGTATCAAATACTTTATTCCGACTGAAATTGCAGGTCTTTTCCATGTTTTTTCAAGGATTTTTTGGTCTGATTCCAGGTAAGATTTTCCAACTTTTTGAAGCAAAGTAGGCATGACTTATTTTAATATCAGGTTACCAAACAATAATGATTTTGTATGGTCCTTATCTCAGTACAAAATTCTAGGATTTTTCCAGGATTGTTGCAATTTTTCTAAATTTCAAGGACTTTTTAAGGCTTGGAAAATTCTAAATAAAATTCAGGTCTTTTCCCATTTTTGCAGGTCATTTGGAAGCCTGATCAAATCTAATGTAAATTATATCTTGCTTATTCCTATTTTGCATTGCAAAGTCAATTTAATGTGGCCTATTAAATTAATGCAAACATTTGTAAACACAATTGTTAACCTTTTCGCCTTTTGCCACTGGCAGCCTGCATCAACAACATGAACTCAACTCCACATACACTGACGAACATGCCTGCAAGTTTGACCGTGAGTTATCCGTCCTTTCTACTGTCGTCAGCGCAGGTCCCGACAAACAATAAAATCTTTTCAACAAACAGATGATACAAATACACAAGCACAGACTCCCCTTAGTCTGTGTATGATAAATTACACTAATTACACATAGCAAACACAACTGCAAGTTTATGTAATCTTTCCTTTCATCAGACACCTCTGTATTACTTTGATGTGAAATCTTCCACTTATTCACCACCTTGCAATGTGAAAAACAAATAACAAACATCCAATCTGTCTTTCTGACTTACCTCTATGTAGCAGTTAAGAAAAACAGAAAAAATATTTAAAAAAACGCAATTTTTAAATATTTTTTACAGAAATCATTAATAAATTAAAAGATTAAAATGTACCATCAATGAAAAAGGGAAAAATATTTCAGATCCAATTTTTCCTTACCACCAATGATGTTGTTACAGTTACAGATGACAAATTACTTGAACAAAAATAAAGATTTTTACGAAAATTCATCAATTCAAATTCAAAATAACTCAAATCATGATTACAAAACAATTACTACACTTTTCAATAACTGAGAGTGGCAAATAACAAATGATTGCGTTTCTTTAATGCATTTGATTCATATTCTGAATATGAAACACAAAATTCAAGTAACAATTCAGTTTGTCCAGTAACCATTTTCCTCGGGGACTATTTGTATAAATCTTGCTAGAATTTTGGAAAGTGTAGTATCATGCTGGTTAGCCATGTCATGTCAAATAGTTTCAAAGACTATTTACCAGTTAATAGTTCTGATGACGTCACCAAAGACATCAAATCTCCAACACACAACGAAAGAGACCGAGTATTCTATAGCGGGCAATGACGTCTACATATAAAAAATAATTCCAAAGGGTCATTATGTACAGGTTTCACTGTACTGGTTACCAGTTTTTCAACATGACAATATTTCAAACCATTTTATAATGAAATATGGCAAAGAGTTCATAGTAATCAAACAGCCATTTAGTTTTATAAATTTCTTTTTTCTACATTTGCTTTTTTCTGTAAATTTAGAAAATGTATAACAAGAAAATAGCATATTTACAAAATATCGTGTTCACATTTGAAAAGGTAGACTTCTCAAATACTGTTAACCAACTTATTTTCAAACCAACTCTTTTCTCAATATCACTAGGATGCCCATATTTGCTGTGATTAAATTTTCTCTATTAGAAACAGTATGCTTCTAATGTATATGCCAGTTTAACAAATTAAGTCACATAATCTATTTTTCTATTATATTTTTCATGCAACGAAAGTTGTAGAAAAAAAAAATTGCCCATGAGTAAAAGTTGGTTTTCAGTATTCTGTAAACGATCCATTTTATTGCTTGTTAATAAAACAATGGCTTTCATTGGTTTATTCACATGGTAAAAAAATTTCCAATTCTCATCAAAAGAGGTAAATACATATTTTTTGGACTATGAGTCTATATAGACATCAAGTCTGATACACAAAATGTGTTTCTTATAGAAAATGGTACAGATTCAAAAATATTTCTCCTCATAGTCCAAAAAATATGATTTATGATTGTTTATTATTATACAATAACATAACAAAATAAAAACCATATCATAAACATGTGCTAAAAATAAATAATTGGTAGAAACTCACCTGGTTAATTTAGTAAATAAAGCTGCTCTATTCTAAATGCTTGTTGCAAGAGGGTGATAAAAAACCGCTAAAATTCAAAAACTAACTACACAACAAATTGATTAAAACATGCAGCTCAATTTAAAACCTCAGGTAGGTCTTCAAAACACGGCATCTCAAAACTTCCACATGTAACTTTTGAAACTGAAAGTCAGGAAATCTTTGTTCCTGATTTATCACACTTCATTGATTGAAATCTTCAAATCCAAAACTTTAAATGATATATCCAAAACCAATTATACATATTATATACATTGAATATATCAATACATCTATTTTTGAGTATTTGAAATACCATGCCATTTAAGGTTATTTCCATATTGAGCAGACTATTGTTTCTATGGTTACCAGATAAATTTCCCATCATGCTTTAAATCTAAGATGGAAACTTACCTTAATGCCATATTTATTTATACAAATGTATTGCAAATTTTATACATATAAATTACACCAATGGCAAGCCACCTACCGTCAATTGTTACACCTCCACTTCGGAGAAAATTTTCATAAGATTCTGAACGTTTTAGTCCATCCTCATCGATGACTGGTACTGTAACATCAGACTTGAAATCATGAACTGGAAAAATAAATGGAAATATTTCACTCCCTGTAAGATGTGGCCCTTATATATCAGGTGAAAGAAACCCGTACAAACTACTAGTAATTTCTGTATAAGGTATGAAGTTATGATCACTCGTAACACTTACCACCTTTTGTTTAATGGTCGCCAGTCTATTTTCAAGACCTTTATGATATGACAGAAATTGTGAAAATGAATCAATACTAATTGTTACTTATTAAAACAAGGTTATCAAAGGACATAAATATGGAATTTTGACAGAAAATTACAGAAAAGAGTTCGTACAATATGATAAACCTACCTAAAACTCTACTGTCCTGACTTTTACCAAATACAAATTCTACTTTTCCTATGTTTGGAAATCGTGGATCTGAAATAAAATGAGGCGTCCATGATTATGTAGTTGGTTAGAGTTCATAAATGAAAAATATATTTAAACTGTTGAAATTGGTCAAGGGCAGTAAAATTTCAAGGAAAACAAAAGAAAAAGGTAGCTGCCTATTTAAACATCTGCAGCGCTGCATACTTGAAAGTCAAGATATGATTCAGAAGTAGATTGTAGCAAAAAGGAATATAGAGAATCTAACACCACTGTGAAAATATTGGACACACGAAGGTAAGATTTTCCATCTCTGAGGTTGCAGAGTCTGCGACGGAAGAATTTCTGAGATATTCAGCAGTGTTTGAATCGCCTTCTTACATTTAATATCATAATAAACACAAAACAATTACTGAACACTATTGTAAACATTATGAAATATCACAGAAGCAAACTGCATGTGATTAATCAATATGCAAAGAACTGGTATTGAATATGTAATTCCCTGATTTGCAATATTTGGTCCCAAGCATACCTGATGAAGGTTAATCCAGAAAAGCGCTTTGCTTTGTACACAGTGAAATTTAGGCATTATCACCGTTGTTTTTTTATTTTGTCAACAATTTTTTTTATAAGAAAGACAAATGGAAGGCAATACTGTTTTAAGAACTTGTTTCTTGCCTCAGGGAAATCGAGAGAACTAATGAGAAATTATGCAATGCATAACCTAGAAAATATGTGGATTCTGTCTTTCTGGCATATATTCCATATTCTTTCTTTTAAATATCAACTGGCAATTGCATAAAACTTACCATGTTCCTTAATAAATGTAATGAACCAATCTTGCTGTAAGTTTCAGAATTTGCAAAGATAACTCTCTTTGGATAAATAATTAATAGGAGAAAGACTGGTATTAAATTGCATATATGCATTTAAATAGCAATTGCATAAAACTTACCGTTTATTGCCTCATCCAATTCACGTTTAGAAAACACAACACTCATATTAGAAATTGCACATGTATGGAATTGAGTTGTCCACATTGGCTCACGATTTCCCGATGGATGTTTATGAAAACACTTAATCATAATATCCCCACGTAATGGAATTCCTGGTGATATGGATATACACACTTTTTGCATTTGGTCTGTAACATTACTGTAAAAGAAATTATAATATGATATGAAACAGTCTTATTTAAATGAAAGAGTTTTTACAATATCTGCTTTCAATTTATGTCAGCATTTAACAGTCAAACTTACATTGAGAGGTCACCAACGTCACATTGGCTGCTAAAGACTGTTACCGGTAATTCAAGGTTCTATTTAAAATATTCAGCAAAGGAAAATTGAAATGTGGCTGTTAAAACCAGGTTATTGCTTAATCAAGGTGACAGCTTTAGCAGGTTTGACTGTAATATGAGAACCTGTCAATATCTTACTAAATTTACCATCATAAGGACCCATGTCCAAATTTATGACCCTGCCTCCATTCCATTTTTTAAATGGCTAGACCCTACCCTAGTGTGTGCCAAACAATTAGCAAAAATTAATATCCTTGTCTCAAACCTCCTTTGCTCTAGTCAAATGAAATTTCAATGTGCTTTCTATGCATTAGACAAGTTTTACACAATGGAAGACTGTAGATTTATAGGGAAAAAGGTAATATGGTAGTAGGAGACATTAATAAAGGGAGTAAATCAATTAAAACTTCCATTTCCACAAATTCTGAACTACAGAAACACATGGAATTCCGGACCAGACTCAACAATTTCTGAATTTTACCCATTCTATTTTCAAAGTAACCCAATTATAAATATCCATTTTGACATTTAACGCTCCTTCTCTTAAATTTAATGTTAAAACTACCTTTTATCAGGAAATAAGACTTTGGAAAAGTGTGTTGATAAATAAGATCTGCCAATAAAAAGGGGAAATATGATGAGGGACACTGTACAAAAAATACTATACTCAGTACTTTAATTTGCAATCATCGAAACTAACGGGCCTTTTATGCTATGTTGGCAAAGCACCTCAGTTGTATAAAAAGGGTCAAATGTTTTAAAAAATGTGATTTTGCAGGAGATAATTATATTTTTATTTTGGTTTTGACAGTGGTGTTTTGTAAGAACATTGATATCCACAAACTTTAGAACCCACAGTACTTGAAGTGCTATGGTTCAATATGAGAACAATTAATGGTTTGTTCTTTCTGTTCCAACATGATTAAGATCATCTTCGTCAGTTAGCTAATGAATCAGTCGTAATTATGTGGAAAGATGACTAAAAATAAAGAGATGTTTCTAACATTTAACTAAGAAAGATATAAAAAACAGATCTCCTTTGATTTGGAAGATGTTCAAACCAAAAATAGTTCATACTAGATACCAAGTAGCTTCTTTGAGATTAGATTACACTGGGGCTCAGCATGGGTTAATTAATGGTCCTCACTAGGAGCAAAACACTGCAATTTTTAATATAAAATCCAACCGTCCTAATTTAAGAATAAGTGTTTAAATTAAGTCCACCCATTTTCATTTTTAAGCCTCTTGGCAGAATATACTAAAAAGTAAATATTTTTTATGGTGGGGAAGTGGGAGGCTTAGACCCCAATCCAAAAGGGGCCAAAATGAGGGTAATGGCCTCTTTCCGGAAACTTTAATTGAGTCTAATAAGAATGTAAAGTTTAAATTTTTTTATACTGAGTTGACTTTTTCTTATTCTCGACATGGAAATTTCAACAAATTCTATTGTTGAGCTGGCGATTTTAAAGTCAGGACCAATTTCAGATCAAACTCCGTAATAACTAAAAATCTAAATAGTCCCCATGTGATGTTGATTTTCTTGGATGTGACCCAACAAAAAGGGTCAACTGGCAAAATTAGGGAGGAGGGAGAAATAAAATTGAAGCTGCATGGGGTTGACAACATTTCTTAATAGCTCTCATTCATTTAAGAAAATTCTTTAGTTTCACAAGTATTCTACGACACTGGTGGGTGAACTGGTGGGTGCAGAGGATTAACAATAAAGTTCAATAAACTTATCTCAGCAAGTTCACCAAGTGCAATTGTAAATTATACATTTAAAAACCACCCTGTATTGTGCCTCTAAAAAACCACAAGTTGGAATTTTCTGTGTAGGAGGGGAGATAAGATGAATCAGAAGATCAGACAAACACTCTAATAACCTCCTGTGTCATGGTCAATTATATGCTTGGCTACTGTTGATCAAATTAATTTTTTGCAACAAATAAATATAATGAAGTCTGTTTTGCTGTATCAAATACTCATAAAAGTTTTAACAATTGTTTGTAAAAAGCTTTCCTAAAAGTTAAGTAAATTTAAATTTGGCCTTCAGTGGAAAGTCACCAGAATTCAACTGTTCTTACTTTTGGGCTAAAATAGATTTTGCTATGGATTCTGCACAATTGCTGTCGCATACTCTTTATCTACTTTGTTTGATTTTTCATTAGTCATCTCACTAGTGGAAAGACTATTACTATTTCATCTCTTGTCCAAATCTTGAAATTTGTCAATACCTTAAATCCATCATACAGTTAAAAATAAAGCTGAATGCAGAAACCCGACCACCACATCTTAATCCTATGCATAGTTCTCAGTACAAACTTGCTTTAAAGGTCACCTCTGTTAAGCCATCTACTGTGTTGAAAGGCCACATTTTATATTTTACATTGTATACAATTTTTTCATGAATTGACCTAATTTCAGAGGTCTCTTCTTGTTCTAGAAGTCCTTTTTTCTCCATACCAAATGTGACCTTTTAATACAAGTTTGACTGATTTTGATTCAAACTAGACATTCAAATACTGCTTACCAAAACAAAAAAATTGCTTTCAGAAAATGCCTCTAGTTTTCACATAGAGAACAAAATGATGAACTAAACACTTTTTAATAAAATATTTTTTTACAAAAAAGAATGGAACTGTATTATACATAATCATTAGATAGCTTACTAGACTCCTGATGTGAAGATGTTCTGCATTCCCTGGTAAACTTTTATAAATGGCCGACAGCCTCCCTGTCCATCAAAATTAGGGACTCCATGAATCACTAGATGGTGTAGATAAAGCGGGTTACTGTTGATTTTAATTTTACCCGATAATAATCCAGCAAAATATTGAACATATCTGAAAGTAAAAACGTGTATAAAATTATTCAAATATGTCAGATTGTTAATACATTCGTAAATTAATTTTTAAAGTAACTAGTTTTTCCTGCTATTGTAGATTTCAGTGGGATGGGTTGGTGGATTACATCCTCCCGTATCTTAAAAAAATCGTGTATAATTGGTTATATTTTACTTTTGGTGCCCCTTCCCTTTCATCACTCTATTGCCTCACAATATTTTTATGTGGCCCCTCTTTTCAGATACTGTGGGTCTTTATGCATGTATAGGGTTGCTTAAACACAGATGTCTCCCACTTGTGCTTTCCTATGTTTCAACATTGTTCAATCTTATAATTTTTGTCTGTATCAAGTTATTTGATTGGATCACTCTTATTACAAAATTACTGTAATAAAGAAAGGACACTCTCCGCTTGCCTGCATGTAATTCCCTATTTTCCAATATTTGTTACTGAGTA
Organism: Geukensia demissa; assembly: GCA_034783895.1. Taxonomy (NCBI): domain Eukaryota; kingdom Metazoa; phylum Mollusca; class Bivalvia; order Mytilida; family Mytilidae; genus Geukensia; species Geukensia demissa. Next base: position 8,301 of record JARWCS010375991.1, read on the forward strand.
TTTCTGATGAAGGTTATTCATACACAGTCAAATTTAGGCATTTTCAATTGTTGTTTTTTTATTTTGTCTACAATCTGTTCGATAAAAGAAAGAAATGCAAGACACTATTCTTTAAAGAACATGGAAATCTATGGAAATCTAGTGAACTAAAGGCAACATCATAATGAGGAACTAAGCAGAGCACAATCCAGAAAAGATGAGGATTGTGTCTTTTAGGCAAATATATTCCATATTCTTTTTTTTTAAAATATATCTTATTTCATGCAAGATTATGACTTTGCAAACACTAATTGAGTGTAAGAAAGTAAGTCCTGTAGGTGTGGGATAAAAACATTTTATCCTATCATGTAGTGTGGTCTTATAATTGAGGTTCATTCATGCTTAATGTTGAGGTCAACCTCATCTGACCTTGACCTTATTTGACCCAAATAAGCAAGTTTTAAAATAAAACAGGTGTGAGTTTATCACCAAGTAAAATGAATTCTATCAAGGTCATGCACAATAGTCATTTATTTTTTCCATACATACAAATTTTTTAATCTCGTAACAGTAATCGTATTACCTAAAATTAATACATTTCTGGTCAACCTTATTTTTCTAGGTCATTAATGAGATAAACAACACTATTTTTTACCGCAAGGTGGTTGGCAATTTTTCATCTTTCGAAAATTATCATAGTACGCAGCAGTCTTATCTGGCACCAGTACAAAAAAAGTAAACAGGGAACCTGTACTTCTGTTTTGATACTAAACAGAGCTGTCAGTTATCACTGATGCATTGTATTTACTCATAATTACTGCGACATTAATAATATGTCTATATTATCTGTTATTTTACATTAACATGTGATATATCTTTAAATATCAGACGTTAGTCTCATTATAAAGCCTCTGATCTTCTGTTTTTCTTTAGCAGCAGTACTAAACAAGTAGCTATGACTACATATCCTAGCTTACCTGTATGCAAAAAAAAACCCCACATTTTTAATCTTACTATTAATGAGTTTTCGCCTTGTTGCTGGTTTTACTGTGCAGTTGATTTTAGCAAGATATGGTTGAAGTTTTCGTCCAAAACTTAATTCCTGACTCTATCCTTGATTGCAACATTAGGTTTATCTATTTGAACCACATGAATGGACACCAGTCCATTTCTGGCAAAGAATCAAGATCGGGTGCAGATCTAGAGCTTATTGTCACAATTAGTGCGATTCCACCCTTGTGACATTCTCTAGATTCAACAATTTTCTCAGATTCTTACAGAGATTAAGTATCATCTCCTTGTCATTTACCCAGATCTTAATAGTGGAGTTGGAGTTCCAGAAAAATTAGTTTCAATCCCGTCACATCTAAAAGAACAACCACAAACAGAAAACACACACACCACGATAAACATAAAAGAACATCAACAGAGAACACACACACCACGATAAACATAAAAGAACCACAAACAGAAAACACACACACCACGATGAACATAAAAAAACATCAGCAAACAGAGAACACACACACACACAAAGACAAACATAAAAGAACAACTGCATTTCATTTGGTCCATTTATGTAACTAGATATTCATAAAGATTCACTTTTGGCACATAGCGTGTCTGATGAAGGTAAATTTAGAAAAGCGCTAGTTAAATTTGGCTGATGTCTTTCTGACATATATTTCATATTCCTTCTTTTAAATATGGGCTAAATAAACTGACTAATTGTTGGTTGATTGTTGGTTGCTTAACGTCCAGTGGCAAATATTTCATGCATATTCAGGACGAGAACAAGTTCAACAATT
>JARWCS010376012.1:0-10085 GCA_034783895.1 Geukensia demissa
TCCAGTGGTGAGTTGAGATCCGTAGGCAAGAACTTTTTTATCGGGTATTAAATGAAATATGCCACATCTTTCAGTTTGACTTGGGAGTAATATATACTAGTATTAGTATATTACTCCCAGGTTTGAAGATACTTTACGCATACACTTGGTTCTCGACGTTATATTGAAAGTTCTTACAAAAGAAACCAGTCTTTCTTCCCAGCTTCAACACTTGTTTCAGGGACTTATAATTCTTCTAAACTGTCATCCGAGAGGGCCATAAAGGCTATCAATCGGTATCTCATTGGTCTTCAAACACGTCCAAAAATCGTAGAATTGATGAATCCGTGGTTTAGCATACTAGTAGACAAATCAATGTGATGAAGTCTAGATAAATAGATGAAACGTCTTCTTACTCATCTCAATTGAACGTTTCATCTGCAAAGTCGTCTCTTTGGTGGCGAACAATGTGTCCGGTCGGCATTTCCAACAGAATGCCCCAGAGGTACAATGCATTGACATCCATTCCGTAGGTCGTTGTACATGGTTTGTGTTCTCTGGATTCAGTCGGACGTCTTAATTTTTTTCGTGGTGGCGACTGAACACGATACTGGGTCCACCAATGATTTATAAAACTTGTTCTCCCCGTTCGAAATGTTGAAGTAGTCCTCTAACCATCAAATATTTCCTCTAAACTCAAGCCAGGAACACTGATGCCGTTCTTAAACATGTCGACGTTCTGGCTTCTGTTGTAGACAGCTTCCAAAATGAGTTCTTCGACGTCTGTGTTGTAAAACCAGATAATCTGTTCCTGCAACACTTATCGACGAAGCTGGTATTCTTCAAAGAGCTAAAAAAACGCAACGTGTGGAGGTTGATTCCAGTTGTCCAGTGGCGCGATTAGGCGTACGGGAAATAGTACATTTTACGCCTTCAGAAACTGGCTGTAACTAGATATAAACACAGGAGCCAAATACTAGTAGTTGTTGACGTGATTTCTCTGTCGGCTGCAAAATTACTTCACTGCCGTTTAATGCTCTATATGGGTACTACCGATCCGGGAACTCGATATCTTCGTCATTCAAAGGTTCAAACATGGTTTGTGGAGTATGGTAGACGCTTCAAGGGAACTTGTAGATTACATCACCTATACAGGTCCTCTCGTGCTTTTGCAGCTGCCAGATCGGCTTCCATAATCTGTCACATTTCGAGCAGATATAACAGTGGCTGTACTTCCCTATATCGTCTGCATAGCTGAAATGGTTCTTGCTCAGGTTCAAATTAATAGTGTTGTCAAATATGTAAGGTGTTCAAGTTTAAGGTTCCACGATGTCTCCTTCTCCAGTTTCTTGTAGGTCATAATTAAGCTAGACAACCCACTGGTTATCTGGTCTCTGTTGTCTTATAAATCTTAATAAGCTCATCTAGGAATCGGTAAAGGTCTCCATTTATGATCAAGTGTAGGACATCAAAACATTTAGCGTTGGTCGACTGGAATGGTACGTAGTACCTCAGCTCATCAATCTCGACGTTTTGTTGATCTTGACAGCGGGAGTCTGGAGGGCAAACATCTCACATTCGACCTCTGGGATGTGAACGCAATAATGCCTAGACATCGTTTTCCAACATACTCAAGGATAAATATGTTATGTGCGACTTGTACTTATTTCATAATTTAAATGATTTTTGTTCAAAAATCTTTTTGATTCTCGTACACTTTTCTATGTTTCTTTTTGATAAAAAAAGAATTGTTAAAAAGATTTCAAGAAAGATTTTTAAAATTGCGAAAAGTATCTATATATCTATATCAATAGTCCTCGCATATCGGTACAGGTCAATTTAGCGATCCGCCTGGTGCATCTAGCGTCGATAGCGAATATGAGAGAGAACATTCAGGATTGAATCATGTCACTTTACAAAATCTGACAGGGTTTTGTTTATTTTTGTATTACAATGGCTAATTTTAAAGACTTTCACAAAATTATTTTTGATTGGTCGAGTTCGACTAAATTTTTCGTGTTAATAAAAAAAGAAATAAAATCATTATTTCAAAACATTTACGAAAAACAAAATTGGAAGAAATAGATTATAGGACTAGCTTCCGCTCGCCCATGTGCAATAAAAACCAACCCGCCTACTATAATAGGGAACTACTCTACTTCAAAACCAAAACAAAATAAAAATCCAGTAAATTTACGGAAAACAAAAAAATGAATCACAGTTATATTTGTTTTAGCTGAAGCGCTTATGTTTGCTCTAAGTTCAATCAGAGACATATAATACAGTTATATGTCTCTGGTTCAATGCATTGGCAAACTTCATTCATTCTGGTCCGTGTAACGACTGAAAAAATATTCAGCCATGCTGCAACCATATTTGAATTTGGAAGAAACGGAATAAAAACTCTTCAATAACTGTGTTAACCTTATAATTTTTTTATCCCGTTCTCACTTTTTCTTCAATAGATTTCGTAATTGCATACGGAAACATAAGACCGCAGCCACCTCCTCCTTAGCTCGTTTTTACTGCATCTCTTTTGAATATCTAACATTTATACAAAAGTAAATTATGAATATTCAAAAACCATGAATAAAAAGATATGGTGATTACAATTGTTTTTCAAAAGACAACTGGTATGGAACTGCCACATTTTTGTGTCGCATGCGCCTCACTATCCGTCGTCTTGCGTGACAAAAACATTTCTGCCACATTTTATTTTCGGAAAAAGCTTTGGAGAGCTTGTGTTTTTTGTTGCTGTACGTACATATCGAATCGAAATAAAGTTTAATTTACTTATTATTACCTATACTTGCGATCTTAGTTTCGTGCTGATATCATATCTTCAACCGGCTTAACCTTAACCTGCATACTATTTTAACACTGACAATCGGAGTAGGGGACCGATGACCTAATGTAAGGTCACACTATCCACCTAGCATTAAAATGCTGCACTTTCCATGTATTTTATGTAGCCTTAGTGGTCAAATGGTCTAGGGCACTGGAAACAATGCAGGCGATGGTGCCAGAGATGTTATAGCAGCGCGAGTTCTAATCCCACTGAGAAGTACAGAAATTTGCAGCAAAAAATTCATCCCTAACATCTGCAGTCTCTTGTTATATTTGTAATTGGCTGCGTACTATGTATCGACTTCAAAAGTTAAATCTTATGCAGTTGATTTTTAAAGTTTTGTTTTTTATTGTTTTGTCACACCACTGTCCCAGGTTAGGGGGAGGGTTTAGTATTCTCGAACATGCTTAACACCGCCGCATGCTATATGTGTCTGTCCCAAGCCAAGAACCTGTAATCCTTTGGAGTCCTTGTTTATATGTTTAAATGTTATTTGTCTAACATTGTACATATACTTATTTGTCCGATATTTGTTACATTGAATATCATCACATTTTATTTTGGGGTGCTTTTACAGCTTGCCCTGGGGTATGGGTATGTGTTCATTATTGAAGTCCTTAGGGCAACCTGTAGATGTTTGTAATTTACACGTTTATCGGTCGTCCCATAAACAATAAAACCACATCGCCTATTTTTGCTAACTTTTGGCGTGCTTTGAAATTGTGACCGCGAAAAATATAAAACTATGTGCTTATCTTTTTTACACTACCCACATGAACGCCACAAACCAAGTCACGTAAAATATAAATGTAGCTATATAATACAGCAGAACAGAAAAATCGACAAATTACCAAGCAATTCATTTAATTTTGAATTTCTACATTTCACTTCAACAGTCGCAAACTCCAATGCCAACGTCTTAAAATATCTGTTTTTGTAATTCAAAGTCTCGATACGGATATTTCAGGATATATGTTGATTCGTGACTGTCGTCGGTGCCAACAACGACATCTTCTAAAGCATGTATGGACGAACTTTTCTCTGAAATCTCTAGTTCCCAGTGCATATATCATAGGATTCAAAAATGAATTTGAAAATCCAAGCAGCAACAGATGTGTACCAACAATATCTTTCAGATTACACAGGTCATCACCACATATTAGCTGAGCAATCGATGTCGCCAAGAACGGCATCCATGTCACCAAAACGCAACCGAATATTATCATCAGCGTTTTAAGGGATTTTGCTGTTCGTGGTGAAATCCTTAACTGGCCGATACTTGCTCTTGGTTGCGTTATGTTTTCAATTGATTCAATTCTTTTTATATGAAATTGTGCATTTCTGTAAATCTGAGCGTATATTCCGAACATGACCATAATCGGAACGAGGACGCAGCATGAAAACAAAAATATGACATAGTTGGCTGGAACGACATACAAGAAAGAACAATAATGGTAATAAGAAGGAACACGCCATCCCAACAACGGCAAAAACCCAGATATAAGTGAAATAATCGATGCAAGACAAATTCCAAAAAGAACCCTGCATGATGTAACGATCTGAACATATCGCAGCCCCCTAAATATTGCAATGTATCTGTCAATAGCAATCAGCATCAAAATTAACAAGGAATCAACACATGCTGCTATTGTAAAACCAATCCTCATCAAACAAAGTTCGAGTGTTTTTTCCATGGCCCGCGTAATGAGGGTCCCAATTGAAACAAAACCAACGCACAAGTCAGCAAAGCCCAAAGCTGCAATCAAAATGTATGTTGTGTTGTGAAATTTTCTGTTCACAGCAATTACCAGCAAAACAATAACGTTAATTCCAATGATAAAAATTGTCAACGGAATGAGACAGATATGTTTGATATTTTCGTGGATGCTGTATGTAGCCGGAGAGCATATTTCCGAAATAATATCTGATGATTCCGAACAATTTTTTTGAACAACAGCTTCAGAACTTTTACACGAGTTCGTAATAACACAGCGTACATGTTTACTGTTGTATATTGGTTGTAAGATTTCCGTCCAGGAAACAAAATCGTCTCTTGTAGGACTGAGCACAGTCCAATTCATGTTAAAATATTGATTTATCACATCAAAAGACTATCGTATTTATGACTAGATCACAGAAAAGACTATCTGCAAACATAGGGAATTCGGATAAAATTAGTTTGCGAAATGATAAGAAAAATCTTAACTCATTTTAAAAACTCATTAAACTATTAATCTTATATTAGATAAGGACAAGAATGACGCAAAGCTATTACAGAATTAGTTTGTACATCTGTCTTATCCTTCTTCAAGAATCTTGACACTATTACTTAATATGGTATCGATCGTTAGTTGATACAATGAGACAAATCCTCATATATGTAGGAATATGACGGTCATACTGTCTTAGACACAAGTTTACACAGACAAACTATTCTAAAACGGCTTCTGATAATGGGCTATATAAAATTACATAAAATCACGAATTCGAATTGTTAATTAAGAACCACAACAAATATTTACCAACATTATCAGATATGTGACAAGTCAATTCTAAGTACATGGTATTTTACAAAAGATTTTTATTATGAAGTTTCGTCAAAAAGTTAAAGTTCGGCCCTGCGTATTGACATTTTTTGAATTCCAGGGTATTGGCCTGAAATGACCAAAGAGATCTCAAACTTATTTTTTAGATATCATCGGTCTCAGTCACAATGACCAAATGGGTTAAAATAACCAAGCTTTGACCATTACTGTACCAATCACAGATGGGTAAAAACATACACGATATTGTATCCTCAGACAAATGTGACTAATTGGAACACATCGGAAGATCTTATAAAGTTCCAAAAATTTAGATAGAACATGAAAAAAGCTATGGGAAGAGACTAAAAAGTTGCTACAGAAAGAATCCGGGGACGTCATACACAAGCAAGTGAACATCCACGGACAAGAAAAATACTCATAATAAACGGAATCAGTGAAGAAGAAACGGTGGTGTAAGTAATTTTTAACGGCACTGTTGATATCACTGTAAATAAAGGTATCTTTGTTTTATATCCGAATGCAGACCAACTTATGATAAACTACCAGAACTAATTACACTCGCTGTAAAGCTCAATAATAATTAGATAAAGTGGATAAAAATAAAATTGCTTCAATTGTTGATTATGACATTGGTGTAGAAGTTATATAATATATATTAAAAATACCCCAAACCATCTGAAGTACAATTAGAGACACATTTGAAGAAAACATTTTTGTGAGAATTAAAGATAAACGAAACAGATCAAATACTGATTATTGAAAAAAGTTGGTAATAAAAGAGATAATGGGGGACTTCAACTTTCCCCGAGATTGAGAAATCTGGAATTCAAATAGGGACAACGAATATCATGTCTGATCTATAGGCACGAATAAGTCAAATATTTTAGATCTCATATTGACAAATGAAGACGGAATGGTGGAAATTTTGGAATAGAAGAGTCCTATAGGGGAGCAAGTATAGGTTGTGGATGGCTGCATGTCTCATGGACAGATCTCATATTCTTTTATAGGCTCCTGTCATTTGCATTTAATTGTTATTCAATCTTCAGATGATAACCAAGACATATAGTAAAGCAATTTATACTGCATTAAATAAAGAAATAGAGGAAATAAATTGGGATAGTAATCTACTCAAAGAGAATGATATAAAACAGACATAAACTGGGTACTGTTTAAGGACCTTAGAAAAATGGCATAATACAAGAAGAGAATACAAGTTTAGCGGGCGAAATAAGAAGTGTTCCTACTTGAGAATGATAAGACAAATGATTTAAAAAAATATTTTCGAAAAATTAACAAGACACAAGAACGGAATAATACACAGCTAACAAATTGAGAAAAGAATTCAAAAAGCGACTAACAAAGCAAAGCGAGAAAACTAGAAAGCAATACGGAAGTATACTAACTCGAAATCTTAAACTAGAGCTGGTATAGGTGATTTACTTTGAAATCAAGGTGATGTTAACTCGAAGAAAACAGATAAAAATATGGAAAAAGCAAGAATTTCAGCCAGATATTTTTCTACTATCTTCGCAAAAGAACCAGGGGGGAAATACCACTGTTGGAAAACAAAACTTTAACGAAGGAAATGGTGAGGCTAATTACAGAAAGAATGACATTCAAGATCTTGAAAACCCTGGAAATGTCTACAAATCGCCCTGACCAGACGAGATCTATCCACATCTACTAAAAGAAACAAAAAACATCCCAATCATATACTATGCAGGATCTCCCAGTAATCGTTAACTAGCAATGACTGGAAACTAGACACAATCAATGAAATTTTCAAAAAGAGAATAAATCAATAGCAGTGAACTATAGGTCACTAAGCCTCACATCTATCATTTGAAAAGTCCAGTGTAGAATACCCATGTGAGAGATCAGAAGTGCATAGTCCAAAGAGACAAGACAAATTTAAAACAAACTAAAGGATAAAACGAAAACAAATGAAACAAAGGCTTGGGATCCACTAACTCATTTACAAAACAGGAGTGTGATCAGGTGCTCATGAAGGGTAAGCATCACCTGTCTCGCGCAACATCCGTCGTGGTTTCCTCAATGTCAAAGTCGGTGTCGGTGTTCAAAAAAGCATTGAAAAAATTATAAGGGTCATATGATCCAACATGTTTCTTTTCAAACACATAATATGATGAACGAGAGTAAATAATAAGACTGTTACTATATTAAGAACATTTTAAAATGTGAAGGAAGAAATGATTATGCCGTTTAAAAAACAATGATGAGATCAGGGACACATATGCGTCCCTGATTAGATATAAAAACAGGAGATGTGGCATGATTGTCCACGAGACAACCATCTACCAAATATGAGTTGAAATTAAACTTCCATAGGTCCCATTACAGTCGAAGTCCCTACCATATGAAACTATTCATAAAACACAACAATCGACCTAAGCTATTGAAAAAAAGGTAAATGTATAACAATAAATGACTATTTTAATTACGAGAACCACCGGAATACAGGTTCCTGGCTTGGGATTGTGCAAATGCCAATTAAAATATATAGACAGAAAATGTTATAACAAATATAACTCTTTAGCTCAGTATTTTAAGCTATTAAGAAGTCAATATTAGCACCAATAAAAACCGTATTTATAATCAAGTTTATTAGAAAAAAACTTTAAGTCCATGTGAATTTCATTTAAGGGCTTTATTTACCACATTTCCGTAAAAAGTAGGGTGTGATATAGTGTTTTTCATCAGATAATTGCAAGCACACCCAAATATTGATACCAAATCTTTGTATTAATGAAAGAATTTAGTAAATATTTTATGAATTTGTGACAACGAAAAATTCTTGACTTAATAATTTGTCAGTTATACAGAGATTGCGTTCATTAAATCTGAAATGTCCCCCTACAAACAAGTGCATAACAAACAAGCTGAGAAATATATACATCGTAAGGAGGCAAAGGAATGTCCCTGTCAAGGAAGGAGAAATTAACAATTGGGAATGAGAAATCATCTCTTTGCCTTGAGAAATATACACATCTAAAAATAGAAATGGGCTTTTGAGGCTATTGTTGGATATTCTCTGTAGTGTATAGAAATCTGAGTTAGTAACCAAAAAGAGATTAATCAGATTAAGAACGTTTTTTTTTTGAAGTTGGACAAAACTGAGATTCATAACAGTAAAGAAGCAAATCTGTATTAAAAGAAGACACTTTGTGCTCATTGAAATTCCTACCATCTGTCTATAAATTCTATTACCGAAGGGATAAAAATATTATCAAGAAGGAAATTGACAGAATCAATCATCTCCTCACAGGTCCAGTAAGTATATCTTTTATATTCGTCTTTTTCGTCAGAGAAAAATTACCTTTCTCCACTACAGTAAATGTACTTATGATTTGCTTCATCAAAACATCATTCAATCAAATATTAGAATTTCTGATGAATAAGGTAATGTGGAAGTGTAGTATACAGAGTAGAGAAATCTCAAAAGCGTGCAATTTATCCAAAACTTCCATTTAATTTTTTAAACTCCAAAAATAGATTATGCCATCGTGTTCGTAAGCTTTATTACAGTAATTCCATGATAAGTTCTTTAAATTTAGACAGAGCACCAGTCAAAAGGACAGAAAGTTTAGTAGTATACACTTACTGGACACAGAGATAAAATGGTTCTTGTGTAATTTAGGCAACCAAGACATGGTAGAGACTTTAATATGTTCAGCGGGACCCTAAGCTTATCTGGGGAAATAATGTGTCTGTCTGCTATCTGAATCTCTGTTGAGTGGATGGCTTGGAAGGTAGAAGAATTAAAAATTAACTTAAGTACCTACATGTAGTATTTACAACACACCAAGGCCACATTGTTGGCTGCATCAGCTGGTACAAAAAATGAACCGAGTTCCGAGTTTTTATGTTTAGCTTTAATTGTAGAAAGCGAAGAGACTTTATTTGTATTTTGGTTTCAGATCCTGTTATTTACAATGCATTTACAATTATTGAGAATAGCATCGACAGATTTTTTATCAGCATTTTCTCTCTAACACCATTGTTTGCAATAAGAAGACAGAGTGTCATAAATGACTTTGCGATACTCAATCAATTTTTTAAGGGGGCAATAACTTTTCATAAAAAGTATAAAACCTCTTGGTTTTCAACAATGTTTAGAGTATTAAAAATATCTCTTGGTGTAATTCATCTAAAATGGCATATTGGTCCTTCATAGCAAGAAGCTTACAAATGGTCTCTGATTACTACATCTGATGATTGTAGCAATGGATCTCAACATTCCGACTGGTATAAATAAAGATGGTCAAGTGACATGAAATCTGTTTCATAACCAAGTGTAGTACAAAATCCAAGTAACAAAGTGCTTCCATGACAAACCATTTGAGGCTATAGTCAGCACATTAAAAGGTTAATGAAACTACAAAAGTCAAAATTTCAGGGGAATGATCAGACAATATGCATACACTTGTCCTTGAAATGTGGAACAATGAAGTACATACCAGTTAACCCTCCCACTTTTGGAGGGAGACTCCCACTTTTTCATTGTTTTTGGGTCAATCTCCCACTTTGAGAAAGTCTCCCATGTAGGAGACATCAATCTCCCTCTTTCATAAATTTCTCCCCCAAATCTCCCTCTTTGCAGAAATATTGCATATATCATCTTCTAAATGGCTTATTAAAGTGATACAAATGCAATGTTTATATAATAAAATGTTAATTGAGAAGCAATC
>JARWCS010376034.1:0-10084 GCA_034783895.1 Geukensia demissa
ACGGATAAAAATGATATAGAGAAGAAAGTAAAACAAAAACAGAAAGAACCAATCATTTCTTCACATTTCCTTTACGTATATATCCTTTATATTTGTCTTTTTTCGTCTGTTAAAAATGACCTTTATATAATTCAGCAAATTTACTTTTGATTTGTAAAATAAATCAAAACACAATTGAATCAAATAAGAGAATTTCGTTTAAAACGATAATTAGGAAGTGTAGTATTAAGAGTAGAGAAGTCGAAAGCCTGTAATTTGTTCGCTCGTAAACATACTTAATTTCAAGCTCCAAACAGCGGTCAACGTTCGTATCTCATCGTTACTAGCCAAAGCTAGGACGTGTCACCACTGTTTCGGAGTTTGACTTAATGTGCCTAACTCAATCCATAAACATGTAGTCCAGTGGATATTGTTGTTTTTATGTTTAAGTTTTACGTGTTTTACTTTCTTTACTTTTTACATTTGAATATAGTCGCGTTTTATCTTATATGGACTTATGCAGTTTGACTTAAAATGTGTCCAATATTGAAGGCTTTATGGAAACCTGTAGATGTTTTAACTTGTATGTTTTTGATTGAAGTTTCGTAGACAACCGTGGATCATCTTTTGTCTGTACTGAAATCTGTCCTCTTTACGTATAGAAATGGTGCATCCTTATCACAGCGCAAGTAATGAGGTTTAATAGTAACTTGCCCGAGGACGTTGGTTTTCTCAGAGTATTCTGTTACCATCAATAAAACTGATCGCAGTAGTATAACTGATATTGTTTATAGTGGCGAGAGAACCGACGGATTACACAAAATTGGAGCAAATCGATAGACATGACAACGATAAGAACAACACCCAATTTTCCACATGCCTTACACAAAAAACTAAAATGAAACCAACACTAATCTATGTCCAACGTGGACCCTTAAAAATACAACAAACACCTGGGTTGTCCGATACGGTTAGCAGTTCCGGCCTGTCTAAAGTTATTCAAACGAAAGTATAACAGCGTCCGATCTGTTTCCAAGTTTTCGGAAATATACTACCTAGCATCCCCGACCTCCCTTTAATTTTTATAAGTAATTTAATCTTTATATGACTTGTATTTCCATCTGTTTGGTAATCATAAGAAAAACCTGAAATAAATTGAAAAGTTCAAATGTCTAATAGAAAAAAGGGGGGATATGGTAAGTATTCATGTAAGAAAAATCTCATATGTACAAGTAAATTCACAACAAAGGAACAACGCTTTGATTGCTGTTCTTCATCTCAAAGTCACAATGAGGCCTTAAGCACGGAGTTAAAACTCGCTGTAAGTTCAAGACGGCCCTTAGCACCCGTTTGAGCGGAATCTTTGCTAGAGGTCGACGACACTACATCTGTGCATTGAAGAACACAAATGCGGGATAAGGTCAACAAATTACAGATTACCACGGGAAAAGAAATAAACTGATGTGGATCTACACACTACACCTGGAATAGCGTATCTATTGAGAGATATACACTCCGTATGCAGGTGCGGATGGACTGTTGATAGACATGAACGGAAAGTTTACAATCGGAAAATCAAAGTCAACTCTATTGTCGTAAGGTTTTGTTCTTAACCTGCCCTTACTGTCAATTTCTGGGTGTAAGTCTAGGCAGATCTTTCTGTTTCTGTAGTATATTAGATTTCAAGTTCAATGGGATAGATGAGGTCAACATAGTCTCCAAATTCAGAGTTATTCAGTGAAAGGCCATCATCTATATTGCGCAACGTGAAACAAAAGATTGAGCCAACTTTTCTCTTTTCTCTGAAGAAAACTCTGTATTAAGTCAGCTTCATACGAATAAGATAATTAATCGGCGAAAAGGGTTGTTACAAATTATTTAAACGGACGATAAACAAAAGTTATTCAATCCTTATTATTGCTATGACAAACACACTGAAAATAATGTGTCAGAGGAAGCCTATCATTAAAACCTAAATATAGCAAAACCAAGATCCAATATAGTGAAGAGAATCACTCTGATCCGAAGCAAACAATGCTTTATTTATTAAGTTAAAAACAAGGTCAATTTAAGTTTCAGTTTGACGTTTTGGGGTCTTCGGATATATTTTGATCACTTACGCGAAAACAAGAGAAATTCTCAATATTTTTCTTACTTCACAGCTTAGAATCATCAGAATTAACAAAATCCGGACATGCATGGACATCTATAAAAAGAGATGTAATGAATTCTTAATTATGCCGCATTTTCAAAACGGTTTGAAGGACAAAACTTTGTTTTGACGACTGGACGAACGGATGATGGTTTTTCATCTAAGTTTTGAGCTTTGAAATTCCCAGCTATTCTAGAAATTATCTTTGAAATTTTAATCTGAAACGGAGCCTTCTGTTTTAGCATAGAAGATCAAATTGATTAGTTGCAATTTACAGAACAGTGTTCAAATCTTAACATACCTAAAATAGCTTAAAAATCATTGGTTCAAATATAAATATTTTGTTACGTATGTCAATATGTTACAGATTGTTACGTTTTTTTTTTTATTTTCTGGTGTTTTCATTGAAGATGAAATTGTATATAGATGCAATACATCAAGAAAAGAGACAATTTATTTATGACAGTTTAAATTTATATGTGGGATATTCCTAGCATTGTACCCTGAACTTAACAATGTTTAACATATAGATATGGAGCTTTGGTAGCTGGTTGCGGTTTAAAGATATTTTCAAGTATTATTTTTTCGACTTAGAATAACTTACAATGTTTCGTCTTTGAAAGACTTTGGAAAAAATTTCGCTTAAATGGTTGCAACAAAAATACACAGGATATATTTTGTTACATTACATGTTATTTATTCTATTAGCATTTAAATTATACCTTCACAACGAAGAGATATCAGGAATCAAACATTCCATGGTTGATTATAAATGCAGCAGCTAGCCGTTAAATGGCAAAGATGATAGTTATTTAAGTTGGAAGTCTAATGAAGAACAGCAGTCAAAGCGATATTTCTTTGATTGGTATTTATTTGTATATATGAGTTTTTCGTGTCATGAATATTTATACCATATCCTTACTTTCTGTATAATAACTTTGACATACAAGTTTATTTCTCGACTAACTATCTTTAATACTATACATTTCAAAAGAAACCTAACAGCACGTTGAAAGCTGACCAAGCAGTTTTCACACCTGAGGTCATAATGTCAAGAAGAGTGCAAGTTTCTTAGTTGCTTATTTTTGAAGGGGATCACTATGAGAAAGCTCAGATCTGTTGGAGGTCCACTGCCTACTTATTAATGCATATAAGTAGGAGATATGGCATTATTGTCCACAAGAGAGCAATCTACATAATAACAGTCAAAATTAAACTTCTCCATGTTCAATTACTGTCTTTAATAATCCATACCATAACGGAAGCTATAAAAGGCCACTAAAGATACAAAAAGTGAAAATTTTCATAAAACACGACAATGGCCTAATTTATTGAAAAAGGTGACCGAAGAACCACAAATGACAATAAATATGTTTGCCAGGCTTTTTTCGTGTTAATTGTTCAATTTTATTTTTTAAAGTAAAACTACAATTTTCATATTAAGAAACTTGATTTTAGCGATATCCACTTTTTTCTAATTACTGATAAAAAATCTTGAACTATTTGTGAAGTTTTTAAAGTTTACATTGCTCCATTTTTCTACATAATAAGAAGTTTTAATAGTAGTTATTTTATGTTTCATCGTTGGAAAATAAAACAACAGTCCTGTTTTATACAGAAATACTTAAGGTTTGTTTTTGTTAAAGTTATATATATCAGATATTGAATTATGTTATTACAATTATTTTCATCATGAAAAATATATAAATCTTGATTACCCAGAAGTAAATTGGGATTTATGAAGAAACGGTTTCGCGTATTGAATTCTGAAATGAATGGATGTCCTGAATTATGAATGTTTGACAGAAGTTTACAAATTTTATATAATATAGAATTTTGCAGTGGATAACAATATAAATGTACACTTATACAAAACCTAAAAAACGTCTGATGTCAACTTATTGTGAAATTTAATACATCCATCAAAATGACTTTCCACACATGCAATTTATATTAAGTACTTCAGTTTAAGTTGTTTTGATTTGATATCATTAATCTACGCCTTCGATGTGATTAGATTAGTCTGTCTTTAAGGGTTATTTTAATTTAATTTTGACATTTTTACCTTATACCAAGAAGTAAAGTGCTTAGAACTACAAAAAATAGAGTAGCCTCACCGCATGTTTTATGCACCTGTCCCAAAAGTGGAGCTGTGGCTAGTGGATTGCCTTCTAGTGATATTATTACTTCATTGTCTCTGTTATATTTATTAACATTTGTAAGTTTGCCTGTCATTAATTACCTGTACTTAGTTTTAAATCAGGCAAAGTCCCAAAACTGTGTTAACATTGATTAATAAAGACTTCACATAAAATCAGTTTACAATGAAATTTCGTTTATTTTTCATTATGCCACTCACATTCGTTTCAAGGTTAGTGTAAATTGATGATGTTGATATCTTACGACAACGATGCCAAGCAATTATAAAGTAGTTTTAACAGCAAAAGATATCCCATCTCTTCAAAGTAGGTTGGTCATAGTATGAATAAAGATTGTGGTATTTAACATATCGAAACTATTTGGATAGTAAAACAATTGATGAAGTACAAACTCAACAATCAATCGGAATCACACATTAAACGTGTTCTGGAAAATGGAACACAACATGCAAAAAATCCATTAAATATGCAAAATATCTAGCTTAGTTTCGTCTAAGGGTGGTAACTATTTAAGAAAATGGACGGCACATTGAAAATGTACAAAAGAAGCAAAAGAAAATTACGACGAATGTAACACGATTGCAACATGTTAGAGTGTTGTATCATTCTCACATGTTAACATTTTCGTTATATTTTTATGCGTATAATTATTATACACACTACACACTAAAAATTGTATTTCTATTTTAATGGTATTGTTGCATCAGCTAAAATCAAAACTAAAATAAACGAAAAAGTTAGGCGATTTTTCTTGCCCTGTTTGGATTATTTTCTTCCTTGACTAGGGCATCCCATTGTCTCCTTCATACAATGCTATATTTCTCACCTTGTCTTATTTGCCCTTGTATGCAGTGAATGCTTAGAAAACTCAGATTTTCATAAATCTGATCTTTGTATTACCACCAAATTATTAAGTCCATAACGTTTTTCCATGTAAATAAACTCGAAGATTCAAACACAACCAATTGGGAGTTATAAATTAATTGAATGAACTTATAGATACAGGTTATCTTTATAATATTATTTGAACATCTTTAAATATTGTTTATTTTCGAATCACTATTGACTCTTGGATCAATATTTTACATCAAAATTAATTTTAGTTAATATTTTGTCCTACATGTTTTTGCCTTTGTACTTCTCATTGTTCATTGTTGTTATCGTTGGTTTTTGATGAGACGAACACTAAATTGTACCAAACATGTTTTTGCTGATGTCCAAGCTTACATGATTCAAGTTTGTTATCAGCCGTGTTAAACCTTTTCAACTGACTGTCAAAATTAGTACCGAGGTCGGTACATCATGTTGTTTCTTGTTTTATTTGTAATTGTCTACGTACTATGTGTCGATTTCAAATGTTTTATCGTATACAGTTGGTTTTTAAAGTTTGATTTTATGGACTTTTGTAACACCACTGTCCTGGGTTAGGAGGAGATTTGAGTTTGAACAATCATAAACGTTTTGTGTAACCTATAATCTAGTGGATACAGTTATGTATGATTGTATGTGTTCCCTATTTTACACTGTATTCTAATTCGGTCGATATTTGTTATATTTGAATATCATCACGTCATTTTGGGGCTTTTTACAGCTTGCCTCAGGATGTGGACATCTGCCCAATTATGAAGGTCTCAGTGCAACCTTAAGATGCCAATATTATATAATGTTTTGGGTTGTTGTCTTTTTAATAATCATACCTAACCCCCTTTTCTATATTAATCAAATACATTTGGAAAAACAGGAAAAAATAGAATACAGAGGATAATGTAATTCAAAAAAGTAGAGAACATATCAGAGAATTGTTTAAAATAGTTTCTACCACACAATAGAAAAAAGGGGAACACAAACCGTGAAGATGATCTTTTCACTGAAAGTAAACAAATAATACTTACAAATAAGTCAAGGATGACAACGTTGAAAATGCACCTGTCTGGATTTCCGATATTTCATTGTTAAATAACCACCTACAATCAAACAAAAAACACATACTTAGTGTAAAATGTGTAGAAGACTTTCCATATTTGGGTTGTGTAGAATTAAAGCGATACTGTCACAACAAATTTCTGTTATTATTTGATTTATATCATGTCGAAGAAGTCTGACAACTGGGCTTGTAAATACCGTCGACAACTCTGGTCCACAAGGCAATCTACACCTACACAATGTCATGACCATTAAGTTAATAGTATTATATCGTCTACGGCAGTGGGAATGAGTGAGTGGTTATGCTTCACATTTCATTGTGGAATAAAATGTTTAAATAATAAAAGGATTATATCTTGTAAACGTATCAGTATATTTTGCAAAACGGCAGAAAATCATCCCTGGCTATTCATCAATTTATTATATTTCAAAGCAAACATCTGTCAATAACTTAATTGTGGGAACAGGAATTTCGTTTGTCTAAATTCTTAATATAAATACCATGATTATAACTACTGGGCAAAATGAAGTCCGCTGTGAATGCAATTGTTTAGCATATTAATAGATTTTTTTTTGAATTTACAAGGGAAACATTAAATTATACCTGTAACCATGTCTTCTATTGATATTTTTAAAGTTTTGATTAAAATGTAAGGCAACTAAATCTAATTTGCTTAATGTTATGATTAAATGATTTATTTTGTCAATAATATGTTAGGTAGATGAACGATTTTTTAACCGGTTTATCATTTCATGACTGATTCTGAACTCTATCCCCTTTATCTCTTCTTTATATAGCAATTAATAATTCTTATATATTTAGTTAATTTAAAAAAAAACTCTGGTGAATCTGCAAAATTTCCGAAAATACAGGACATGTATTTGGTCATATTGTAGTGTGATACAGAACTTGATACAATAAAAACGCAGTTTTGAAGTTTTTAAGCCTTTAGACCGTCAAGCTATGATAAGAGGTATAAACGTAGTTCATATAATATGACAAAGAAGCACATATGACGCAAACATTAATTAATTTCCCTTTTCCCGACTAAAAGTACGTAAGATGAATATTTCGTGACTATTTTTAAATTTTACTGTAAATTTTAAGACTTATGTACTATTGCATGGAAACCCGTCTGTGTTTTATCTGAATATCACTTTTTAGATTGTATTTATCGAGTGTGGAACTGTAGATTTTGATTGCAACCACGAACACAAGATAAGTCCTTTAATTTTATCCCATGCTTCTCAGTTGTAAAACGGACATGTGTTGATTTTGATTACCAATTTATCAAACACTTGGAAAAGAAAATTGGCTCTTTACTTTATAAAAAGACATGTAATAAATCCACAAAAGTCTAAAATGACAACAATTCGTTCGACACTTCCGCATAGTTTTAAGAGTTAAATCGTTTGCTTTCAAATTCATGTTTCAAGCTTTGAAATGCATGGACCCTCTTGAAATTGTGAATGAGTTTTGTATTTCTGAAACCTGTTGTTTTCTTTAACATCATAAAATATCAAATCCATATATGCTAGCCTACTGATCAGTCTCCAAATCTTTACATTACACTGCCAAGCCAATAAAACATTAGATTCAATGTTGTTTTGGAAAGTTACAATTATGTACCTTTTCGCATCGTATATACATTCTGATGTTCCCATCAAAGAAGAACGTTTTTGCAATACAGCAATCTCAACAAATAAGAAAACTCACTTTGATAGGTAAAATTTTGTATGTCTTCCGGGCGTTTCCTAAACAAGTAATGTATTGTAAATTGTCGGCTTTTCCTACCTTTTTGCCTTGAAATGCACAATGCATCAAAACGTTAATCAGAGAGATTTCTATACCTGATATCACGAAAAAGATATTTTACATTATTTCTAAGTTAGTTTCAATTATAAACTATTTAAAATAACTGTAACAAAGAAAGATTTTGGAACATCATGTCGTCAATTTTTGGTTAGCTGGTTGTTGTAAAGATATCTAAAAATAAAAAGTAATAAACAAGTTTGGTGATATGTCATCGAATAAAGGCTATGTGTAAGTCGCATATCTTTTTCATACAGGTTTTGGTGTCTGTATAGATTAATAGTTCTGTTATCACTGTTCATATTGGTATTTAAAAATTGTGTCTAATAGCAGCTGTACACCTGTCATCAAAAATATATTGAAATCAGCATACAACATGTTTTTTGCAAAATTTGAACAGATCATAAAATTGTACATGCAAAAAAAAAAAACATTTCATGACACCTGGTCTCACTCCTTGTTTATAGGAGTTCGTGCGATTCCTTCCGGATTTGACACAAATTTACACTCCCGATTTTGACATCCTGATTTGACACTGATCTCGAAATTAAATACTCTACGACGGGTGCAAGACACAGGACGCTTACCCTTCATGAGCACCAGATCCCACTCCTGTTTTGTAAATGAGTTCGTGGATTCCAAACTTTTGTTCCTT
Source organism: Geukensia demissa (assembly GCA_034783895.1). NCBI lineage: Eukaryota > Metazoa > Mollusca > Bivalvia > Mytilida > Mytilidae > Geukensia > Geukensia demissa. The sequence goes on from JARWCS010376034.1 coordinate 8,682, forward strand.
TCGTTGACGTTTTATCTTTTGGTTTGTTTCAAGTTTGTCTTGTCTCTTTGGACCATGCACTTTTGATCTCTCGCATGGGTATTCTACACTGGACTTGTCATAGTTGAAATCATTTTCAAACAGAAAACTATAGGTCATGGTTGACAATACGGACCGTATGGTAATTAAGAACTAGTTGAGGAGCAGCAATCAAGCGGCGTTTCCTGAGAAATATCACTACAAAGTTATTGCAGTTTAAAACTGCAATTTACATTAGTTTTTCAAATATTTAAAAAAAATGAATACACTGTCAAGTTATACAAAAATTTATATTCAGTGTAAGAAATATTTCAAAACATGTGACGTTTTAATTAAATGCGAAGACAAAGCAACAATGTGAGACACAATGTTTCCAAGTGTATGATGAAAAGAGATTTTCTTGGGAGCAGATTTGACTGTGTCTGTCACTTAAATGATGACAGTAAATTTACCTTTGCAGGTAAATGGAAAATTCTACGCATAGATTGTAAAATCAAATAAACAGTTGAAAAGCCAAAAAGTTCATCATCATTGAGTGATTAATTAATTTTTCTATTAACTACTGCCTTATGTCCAGTAACCAGTATTTCATCGATAGTAAGAGCGATAAAACTTTATTTTCAGATTTTTTATGAACTGTTCATTACAGATCCAAAACATTTAAAAGATTTAAGTTGCATTAAGATAGATTCAATAAATTCTATCTACAATAAACAAGCCATAAAAAGGAATTCGAAGATAGCAAAGGGGCAGACAGAAATCGTCGGAAGACAGACAAGACCATGGCCAACAAAATCAAACGAAAGACAAACAAAGAACAAACAACACTACACTGAAAACTAAAGCTGGAGTAACACGAGCCTTACAAAAAACAGGTAAGTTCAGATGTTCCGGAAGGATAACCAACTTCTGCTCCACTAGTGGCACCCGTCGTTTTACTCAGTAGTCAAAGCCGGTTTATAGTCAAAATCGATGTTAGTTACAACCGGTATAGGAACGGATTTGTATTGAACTAGCTTTTTAAAAATGATAAATTATGATTGTTTTCTTAATGTATGCGACCGTTCTATACGGGTAAGTCATTTCCTGTACTTAAATTATTTTTTTTCATGCCTTATATTATATCAAAACTTGTAATTAAATAACAGTTTTTGTTTTTCATTTATGACATTTGCCAATAAAAGATCTTTTCATTTACAAAATAGCCATTGCATTGCTACAATTTGGCAGATGGAAGAAAACTGCTTATGGTACTTTAAAAAGAAAGGGAATCTTTTTTAAGTACATGAAATCTCCTGTTTGATATTGTAAACAGTGCAGTTGTCTAAGACATCTTTAAAAGCATGATGAATAAAAGTTTCAAACATATGATGGATTATGACAAA
>JARWCS010376045.1:0-10084 GCA_034783895.1 Geukensia demissa
ATAGCCTACTTATCCTGCAAATATTGTCTAGTTTTGAAGATGGGCCAATTTTGACCCTTAACGTCCCTTCTCCTTTGGTTGATAAAATGAGAATTAATAAAATACTGCACAACATTCACCTTTATGCAAAATTTCAAATCATGTACTATGTTCATTTATTCTTTTCATCTTCTTAGCTATACTGCACAAGTTTTTATTTTTTTAAATTTTTTTTGTCATGACCTATGGTTAAGACAGGTAAGATGCCTCGATACATGGAAAACTATTTCAAACCCATTCTATTGTACTTTGCTATAAAGCCCATATGATCATCCAAGTTATGTATATGTGTGAAGTTGCTTGCTGATGGATACAATTTGCTGCGGTGTTCAGAATTTTTAACAATTTCTCTTATTCCCTTCTGTGTTTTGAACAATTATCAAAAGTGGAATAAAAAGACTTACAATATCACAGAAAGGGTATCGTGGGGCCATTGTGGGTTGTGATGAACCCATCTTAGCTCTCATACATAGATATTGATGCGCTTCACCACAGTCCTCGTCCTGCCAACCTCCATCCTGAAATAATCATATATTTATATCTGTAACTTCATAAAATAAATCTACAGACAAGAAAAATTGAAATGATCTCTTACTGAACCTGAAATATGAATGGATACTTTAACTGAAGACATTGAAACAGCAAACGTAGGTCATGCTTGAATTTATATTTCTTGAATTCTTTGTATGCAGGATACAGTTCATACAAAAAACTATTACTAGAATATCAGACCTTTAAAAGGTTGAGACTGAAATGATCAGAAAGGGTCCAACAGAGCAAGCTGTGATAAAGTTGATGACTTTATTTGAAAACTCTATTGCTTTTTTTATCACCAATGTCATAACCAACAAGAAGTCACCTGATAACTCAGCTATGGGACATTGTACCTCTGATTTTGGAAATATCAGGCAACAAAATCAAAGAAAGAATACAAAATTGCTTGTAATAGATTATTCTCTTACATCAGCAGTAATTTAGATGTAAATTTTAATGAAATTTATTAAAGCATGAATACATGTCATATTCACACAATTTATCTTCCTTGTTGCAGGTGAGACAATAAAAAAGTGGTCATACAAAAACAAAAGTACAATTTCCTGATTCCTTTTTCAAATCAATGAATGACTCAGCCAACAAAATAAGCAAGTATACTAACAGTTCTGTTAATCAGTACACAGTTCTCATTCAGGATATTGGTACTAGAAGGTTGGCCAACATTCCAGTTAGTGTACTTAGTAACCTCTCCATTTATCCACTCAAAAAAGTTCTGTTCCTGCTGGTCATTCAGACCAATCCATACATCGGATGCTCCATCTATAACAAATTACCATAAATCAAAATTAAGTGCAGGTACAAAGAGATCCTACAGATAGTATTTTTTATTAACTGACATACATAGTTATGCACCTGTCAAGATTAAAACCTTATTTCACTTCAGGTAGCAAAGAATTTATCCTAATATTTTTCCTTTTTTAATTTTTTTAAATTTTTTTAAAGGTTTTTTTTAAAATAAGTTGAAGCCACCTAAGGTGTTGTAACTCACATTTTGACCATTCATGTAGAAAGGTAGGCCATTGACAAAACTAACAAAGATGATTAATTTTTTTTTTACAAATTCTGTTTTACATTCAAATTTCTTATACAAATTAGTTACAATTTCTATGATAACCCAAATCTTATTGACATTCAATCCATATGATATCATATTCTTAGAGGTTTTGAAAAAAAACAGAAAGTTTTGTTTATTGTTTTTTTGTTTAGGCATTTTCAAACAGTGGGTTGAAATAATTCTATTTAAGGTATTAGAACCATAGTTGGCTGTTTGATTATTAAAAATAACCAGATTTTCTAGAAGAACCTAATGTAATAACATCAGAAAAAATGGCTGAAAATATTATTAATTTTTTGTCAATCTTTTGATAATTAAAACAGATTTTACAGATTGTTTTTACTCAGAAACATTATATTGTTTTTAATTTATGATGGAAATCAATTTTTCCTCTTAATTGATAAGAAAAATTAAACATTTGACCAGGATATTCATTATGGTCCGGATATCTTAATTACAATACAGAACACTGCTTATTTTTATTATTTGTATTGAAACAGATTGAGTATAATGGGGTCTTCAAAAGTGGCACTTGAAAAAAACGTTTTGGAGGTTTTAACCATAGGAGAAATGGTTTCTCCTTCTATTACCAGTCTATTACAGAATATTTCTTCACTCTTCATAATAAATTTTCAAATCTTGTGTAATGGTCTAAAAGCAGAAGGAGAATCTATATTTTCATTATTTGTTATCAGTTTTGTCTAAAACAAAGGTTCTGTTTTTAAAGTTTCTGGTTTATTCAGGGATCAGTTAAACAAGTTGCTGTGTAATCTCAAAGAAATTGTGACTTTTAGTAAATGTGAAAATTTTTGCTTATTTCACATTTTCAATTTGCATGAGAATGTAAATTCAGATGAATATAAAAGATTACACAGATGTAATAGAAAGTGTATGAGTTTATGAAATAATTACTTCAAATTTATTCCCCCTCTCCCCCAATGACAATAGGCATTAATACTGTGAACAGAGATCAGTAAGGATACACTTGCTCCAAAAATGAGTAAAATGTCAAAGTCCGTGTGTTTCTATGACTAAGTACTCCTATTTTTAAAATCTGGAACATAATATGCAACTAATATAGGAGGAACACATCTTCAGTATATCTAGAAACATTCACCAAAGTTTCAGACCTCTAGGTATCCATTTGTAAACTGCATGATAAAACTGCTTTTGGAATGAAGCGCAATGGATTAGCTTCCTATATGCAAATCTACACATTAAGTCTATGCTTCATGTAAAGATTCATTGAAATCACTCATACAGCATTGAACAGTTTAGGAGGAGATGCACTTACAAGGTCACACCATGTAAAAAATCCATTTGAAAATTGTACGATTGATCTGCCGGTGGAATTAAGCGCAATAAATAAGCTTCCTATATGCAAATCTACACATTGTGTCTAAGCTTCATGTAAATCTTCAGTGATTTAGGAAGAGATGCACTCCCAAGGTCACACCATTTAAAACACCCATTTGTAAACTGTAAGTTGAATTATATGCACTTGAAATGAAGCACAATGAATTTAGCTTTCTATATGCAAATCTACACGTTGTGTTGAAGCTTCATGTGAAATTAAAGTAAATCATTTTAAAGGGTTTAGGATCAGATGAGCTTACAAGGAAACAACAAGTTAAACATCCATTTGTAAACTGTAAGTTGAATTATCTGCCCTTGGAACAAAGTGTGATGAGTTAGCTTTCTATGTGCAAATCTACAAAGTGTGTCTAAGCTTCATGCAATGTTTTGTTGAAATCCACTAAGTAGTTAAGGAGGAGATGCATTTAAAAGATATGTGTATATATATATAATATAGACAGACAGACGACCTGACAGACAGGGTGATTCCTATATACACCTCAAACTTTGTTTGCAGCCTGTAAAAACAACAATTACCACACAACAGAAAGTAAAGCTATATATACCTACTATTACTCATAATGGTATAGACTAAATCTTGTTCAGCTTGACTGTTGACTGTAGCCAGATCGCCTCCCATCACACGACAATCCTGTCTAGCACCTAACCATGTGGTCTGGTTCAGTAACAACAGGTAACAGTTATCTTTGTAGGCCTCCCAGTTGTGTGGACATACTTTATTAACTGGGGCTATCAATAGAAAGGGTACAATTTATGAAACAGCAGCTGAAAGTTTAAACAGCAATTCTGTGAAAGCTGAAAGTTCTCTTTATAAATAATGACAAAATAATTAAAAAAACTCAGATTTATTTGCAAATATTTCAGAGGTTGGTACAGGGGGTCCCAAACACAGATGTACGAGAAATAAAATGTCATTTCACGAAGAACAAAAAATTAGAATTTGGCTTGCACATTGCATTTTGATCAAGACACGCGAAACACGACATATAACCACCCTCTAGCACGACAACATGTGAAATAAAAAGCGGTAAAAACGTTGCATAAAAATAATCCTGTACCACCATCATGTCAACCCTTGAACCTCCAATGAAGGATATCTCCCTAATAGGTATAGCTCCATGAGTAACTTTGTTTTTCAACACCAAATAAAGAAAAAATAAACAATGAGATTTTATGTTTTGATGTTACAAATAATTTATCATATTCAGATTTTTGCACTTTTGTACTAATGGATGCAAAACCATAGTCCTCTCAAGAATTGCTTCGCCATGCTTACCGTAATATGATCATAGTCAAATCCTATTTTTCTTTTGGACTATATTGTCAAATTAGATTTATCAGACAATGTCAGAAAGAAAATTTGTTTGCAATAACTTTTACAATGAAATTTGTGTTTTTTTGACACTGGTAGAAACATGCAGGCTTTTAACCATCTTTGGAAGGAATGTAAATCATGATTTCAGTCAATAATTGGACTTTACTTATTTGCACAGTTACTAAACCTATTTAGCCAAGAATTGAACAATCATAATAACTTTCCTCAAATGTCCAACATTTACTATCATATTTGTCTTCTTTGGTCTTAAAGGATATCAAGATTTCATGACAGCAAAGACATGCTTAAAATAAAAATCTTATTTCATAAAATCAAATAAATCAACATTCTTTGTTCACAATGGTGGTGTACGTTGAATTGTTACTATGTTTGCCTGAAATGCCCAAACTGATTATTGTTACATTTGAATGTCATCACATTTCATTTTGGGCCTTTAATAGCTTGTCTTACTGTGTGGATCTTGGTCCATTATTGAAAGCCTTAGGATAATCTTTAGATATCTGCAATTTATACTTTTTGAAAGACTGTTTCATTGTCAATCATACCAAATTTCCTATTTCTATTTATCCTGCAATAAGCGTATTATTATACAAATATGAGTGTATGAATATAGCAAAGTAATATACGTATAGTAGCAGAATATTGTCTCCTGTTATCCCAATGCATTATGAGCTAGCCAGAATATTGAATTCGGAAAACCAGCTGACTGGTGTCTGCAAATACATCCATGTTTTTAGGAAATGTATAAATGTTAAAACAATTCAACAATTTTAGAAAGAAAATCTTCCATTTATTTACCTTTTAAGAATTGCAGGATAAAAACAATACATGTACAAGGCCAAATATCAAATTCATTTGTACTCGCTGCGAAACAGGTAAAAACGCTAGGCGAAGCCTTGCAATGTGTTACCATTTCTAAAGCTTGTACAAATTAATCTGATATTTGCTGGCAATTTACATGTATTGTATATATATTAACACCAGCATGGTGACAGTCTGATGTGAGTATTCCAGATTTTATGAAGAAAATGTGGGTGAGTTGACATATAAGGTTTGCCAGATTGTGTTCATTTTTAAAAATCTTGATTGGGGTTTAAGTCCAGCCATGATTTTTTTATATCAAAGAAAAAATCTGAAGTTGACAAAACTGGAAATGAATATACAGTAAAATAAAGAATCCTCACTGTAAAAATTAAATTAATAAAATGGATTTCAAATTTAAATCTTAAAAAAATCAGTCAGACCCAAAATGACTTTCAACAAACACTTATAAAATGTCTTGTATGGTACGTTATTATACATAAGGTTTTCCAAACTACATTTGGCAAAAGGCCATGACATGACCAACTTACTGAGTCCAGTGGAATACACAGAATTAGCATTTACACCGCCACAAAGAAATCTTGGTCTGGTGTAGCAGGGTAAATTACAACTGTTTGAGGAACCATATTTTCCATATGAGTTTCCACAGAAGCACATATCCCGATTCTGTAGACCAGCATAATAGTACCCTCTACTAAAGCAATGGTGAATACACATTGGGGGCCACATGCCTACAGTGGGGTCACGGTAAGGTTCATAGGACAGGTCTCGACTCAGACTGTCATCTGAAAAGCAGCCAACTGAAGTACCAGAATCTGGTCCTGTAAATTAATTTATATACAATTATATAATTATGGCAACATGCAATGTTTGATAAAATTATTTATTTGTTAAATATGTAATACCAGAGATAAAAATCTAAATTTACAGGCACTTGAACAGAAAAAGGTCATTGAATTAATAGAAATTTTTAATATGCTCATTTAAACTTAAATACTTGTCACATCTGAATACATCACATTTTATTTTTGAGGCCTTTTACAGTTTGCCTTATAGTGTAGATATATGTCCATTATTAAAGGCCTTTGTCCAATCTTTTGATGTTTGAAATTTTTCATTTTGGATGTATGTCTCATAGAGTTGGTACCACATCTTCTTTTCTATTTTTAATGGTTTGATTTTTATATGAAAGCAAAAATCTGCAGTTTTATATGTAATGGAAATGTCGTCATCAGCGTCTTGTCTGTGGACACACTATCAAATGGACTCCTCCTGTCATGTTCTATCTCTCACCGTTTTTCTGAGTTACAAGGGGAAATTTGGCAAGATAAATTTTCTAAACTTTTTAATTTGTCATTTGATTTTGAATAATTTTTTTTTTTCATTTGATTCCTTGAGAAAAATACAGGAAAATTTACTATGCATTTTTGCTTCTTGCATTGTTTTTAAGATAAAATAGGGTTGAAAGGGCTTGAGAATGTCATTTTGAAGGGTATGGGAGAATTGCTTTTTAAAAATATTTTTTACTGAGTGCTTTCAGGTGAATGTATACAGATTTTTGGTATCTCCCAAAATTTATGAGATAAATTTTTAATTGCAAAACAAATGCATTTTGGTCGGTCTTCAAATTTTCATCTTTTTTATTATTCATCTGATTTAAATGGGGTTTCTTTTAAATGATTCCTTGATGCCATTTTGTGGTTTTGCAAGCAATAAGAAATTTTATTATTTACCTGATTTTGACAGTTTTTTTTTTCATTTGATTCCTTTTATTGAAATGTTTCAATAGTAAGTCAATAGAATTTTTTCTATGTCTTACCGTTTTCTGTAAAATGGGGTCAAAGTGGCCAAAAAGTGCATTTTTGCAGAATATGGAATTCTTTTTTTTTAGATTAAAGGTGTCTAAGTGACTGAAAAAAATTAAATTTCCTGTGTCCATTATAATATTGTGTCTAGCACATATACTGTGTCCATCATAATACTCTGTCCACAATTGCCATAATGTTTATTTGTACAATTTTCTCATGTCAACATGCTGTAGTTGTATCGTGCTGTCCTTGCAAAGCACCACAGTTAATAATGTAGTGGGAATTGACAAAGCATCTTCCATTTTGATGATCTTTTAGTTCCTTGAACATATTGGTTTGATATCTTGAATTAAGCATAAGAAAAAGAAATTAGGTCTTTATACTGAACAGTTTCAATTTCAGGTTAATCAGACTTTCCAGTCCAATTCTTTAGGCATCTGTTAATGTCTAGACAAGAATGGGACTTCCTCAGCAATTCTTTGGGAATGCTTGATTCATATGACACACTCTATGTTACCTGGACAACCATAAACTTCCCATCTGAGGGCAAATCTCCTGTGATAGTACAAAGGATAAATCCTAACAAATCTGGTTACAATAGGCAAGACAAGATAGTGTTTCCTCACTGTACTGTCATCAAAGTTACCAATAAATACCTGCAAAAAATGTTAATCATATTTGTACCATCACTGAGAATACGATTCTCAAAACAAATAAGATTTTCTACAAAAAAAAATCTAGTATTATGACATTGGCAAATATAGACTAACTTCTGAAATATCCCATTCTACAGAAAATTTTTGTTATATCTTATGTGGCTGTCAAATTTTGGAAAAATGAAAAAATATATTTAAATTCTATCTTATATAATTATTAATATGTATTCATGCATTTAAAGTTTAACACTTTCAAATGTATAAATATATTATAGATATCTGGGTGCCAATGAAATACAAAGAAATTTTTTAAAATAAGAAACTTCTGTGCAAGTTGCATGAACATCAAGGCAAAGGTCATTCTCTAAGTTTCAAAGCCAATTTTAAAGCTTTCCAAGAGTTATATGCAAGAACAAATTGCAAAATTGTTGCATTATATCTTGCCTGTGGAATAGAGAAACCTCTTGATTTTCTCAGCTACAATATTTAAAAGAAAGAATATCAAATATATACCAAAAAGACATGATCCACATGTTACATATTTTTTATGAAAAATATAAAAAATCCAAATGTAATAACATGTAAAGTGTTTTTCTGGATTGACCTTCATCAGACATGCTAGAGGCCAAAAATAGGAAAATCAGTCAATAAATTATGGGTACATTCATGGATCAAAATGAAATATACAGTTCATGACATAATAGATGCCAAGAAGGCAAATATAAAAATAACAATCATGGAATTTTTACAAATTACCATGTTGGAAAAATGTAAACTGTATCTTTCTAACTCATTTCAGTAATCGAAAATAAATTAGAGCATACAACTCAACCATGAGAAAGTTTTTTACGACATCCAAACAGCACCATGTCACCATGAGTTCAGCAAAGTGGTCTTAATAACCCAGTTATAATCAACTCAAATTGGATGTACTAATAAAAAAGAAATTGAATCGCCTTTGCTTGTTTAAAAATTTTAGAAAGGCAAGTTGATGATTTTTGAAGATTACAAAAGACCAAAAAATAATGCATGGGAGACAACTCTTTGGTGCCAAATTTGAAATGTTTGAAAGAATATATTTCACAAAAAAGAATAAAAAGAATGCATCTTGAAAAAAAAAATAAAAATATTTCTGTCAAAAATTGTTTCTTACAGAGAGAATGAAAAAAAATCAAGTAAAAGAATTATAAATTAAACCGGATTTCATGGATAGAAAAAAATATCTGGCTACAATAAGTCATATATATGTAGTTTATGTATTGGATGGCTGTCCCACAGATAATAATACCACAACTCATTTTAAAGATCATTCACAGAGAAATGACAATACTAGTTGAATGGACTTTTCTCAGATTGACAAGATATCTTAGCCCTGGTGTGTGACACCAAGCTTGCCTTCTCCCTTGGTAAAGATACTATTTATCTCACTTTCCAGACTTTTTCCAGGCAGGACCAAAAAAAAATCATGTACCCAAGGGTTAAATCAATAATTGTTATTTTTTATGATGTTTTATATTTTGGAATTCCATTTTGTATTTGTACTACTGGTGAAATAAAAACATACAAACCAAAATTACTGCCTTTTTATCTTATTAATTTTCTTAAATTTTCTACCATTAGGGTTATTCCATTCAAAATTATGAGGAAGAGGGGTATTTTAAGTGAGTTGGGCAGGTATATGGATCAATTTTAATACTAGGCAAATAATTATTTCCATTAATGAGGGTCTGTGAAAAACAGGTGTTCCAACCTCTATAGGGAACTTCATAAAATAGCCCTTAAATAATTCTCTGAAGGAAATTTAAAGTGACATTTTACCACAGCATCTCTCTGAAATCCTGAGTACATGATGAAGTTAGTGCCATCTGTAGAATAGGCCATTCTATACTGAGTCACGTATTCATCATGTCCGGCCCGGCCTTGTGTAGCTATTGCTGTAATCTGTATCATGGCCTGGAGATCTACCTAAAATATAAACTCATCATAATCTTCCTTCACTTATGTGACAGACAAATCATGGATGTTTCCAATTTCAACTATAATTATGATAATATAATATATAATGTACTACAGATGATTAACAATAAAATGTCATATTGAAAAGCTTGAAATGTAAAATTACATGCTAATTTCAGAAATGTCACTGATGGAAAAGCATTATTTCAACCTGGAATTGAAATCATGTTAAGTCATTCACATGCCCTGGTAGATAAATCCTGTCGAGTACCTGGACACAAAAAGGGTAAATGATACACCTTACCACAAACATAGCAATAATTGTTTGACAACTTAGTATTGGGTCTTCCTCGGAAGACGTGTGTCGCCTGCTTGCTCTTTGGCAGTGTGGCAAAGAAAAAACTGAGATATTGAAAATACGAGGAATAATACATCAGTTATTGATAAAGCACGTTTTAAAGTTTGGGTAATTGTTCCTGCA
>JARWCS010376055.1:0-10083 GCA_034783895.1 Geukensia demissa
GCCTATTAGTCTCCTTTTTTGATGATGTTTAAAGAAAAGAAAGCTTTTTGCAATACATGAAATATATATCAACTTTCACCAACTTTAATCCATGTTGTTCTTTTTTTATGATGTTTAAAGAAAAGAAAGCTTTTTGCAATACATGAAATATATATCGACTTTCACCAACTTTAATCCATGTTGTTCTATCAGAAATAGGTATTTTTTTTCACATATCGATACAAGAGAACTACATTTACACTTGACGCCATTTGTAAAATTACTTAGACATTCTAAACAAAAGTCATTAGTTATTATATATACGAACTAGACTTTTTCCTAGGTTTTGGGAACTGAAAAGGCCCTGCATATTATGTACAAATGGGTATTACCTACAGCCAAATATGGTAAGACAAATTCAAAACCAAATGTATTATAAAGATTCAGAAGTCTGTCTGATGAATTCACATACTTTAAATTTTAGTTTGTACACTGCAGTTCAGATATTATCATTAAATATAAAAATGAAATTATTTACCCCTCTATCTAAATCATCAATAGCTCTTTGTCTTTGCTTGGCCATTTCAAGCTGCTGTTCCTTTTGTTCTTTTTCTGCCTCTTCTAATCGTTTTAACTCATTGGTTATTTTCTTTAGATTCTACAATACAAGAAAATATCAAATTAGGCTATGGTCAATGGGAGACAACCCAGTTCCAATTATAAGAAATGTTGTCTCCCATGGAAAGTTGAATACTGACTTAACAGTTCTAAAAGTTTGAAAGCCCAGAGTGTGTTGGTTATCCTGGGTTTAATAGACTGATCAAAATAATCTGAACAATAATCTGCTAGAGTTTTGTAACTACATGTACTCTGATTAATCATGCTTTGAATCTACAATGAATTTCCTAATGGTTTATATTAACTCTGGAGTTATGCTTTAAAATTTATCTGAATAAAAATGGACCTCAATTTTATAAATAAAAATAGTTAACAATAGAAGTATCCAAGTTCACTAGTTAATACTTTGACTATATAATCATTTATGGTTGAAATTCAACTTAGAAATATCCACATGGTGACAAATATAAACACCTGCAAGATATTGTTACATGACTTTAAGAGGGTAATGAACAATTCCTCAATTTCTATTATTATTTCCAATTCAGATATTTATTCATTTAAATATTGCCTTTATTTATCCAGAGATATTTTATCCCTACACTGGCCCACTACACTCTTTATCTGTTAAATACCTCATCATGTTGGTCAGCCATTTCTGTTTTTATTTGTTCTATTTTATTTCGATGTTTTCTTTCCATTTCATCCTTGACCTTCTCCACTTCAAGGTCCAATTTTCGTTGTAATGATTCGATTTTTGTGTTTTTCTCATCTTCTAATCTTTTCTGTTCATTATCTGTAGATGACTCAACCTGTAAACAATTTGTAGTTTAAAACAAAGGCTATTATTTCTTAATTTATAGACCAAATAACATGAAATAAAGATCTTAAAAGCAGAAATATCTACAGTTTTACTCAATTTAAAAAAAAAAATTATTTACGATTTAAAATTAAAATATAAGTAACAAATGTCACAATTCCTTTAAATATACTTATTCATGAAACCAAATATATTGATTGATTGATTGAATGTTGCTTTACCAGTCAGGATTACTACCATATATGGAAAGAGGTCATGAAAGGTCAAATAGTCCTAAAACCCTTAAAAGATGTCTGGGGGGAAATCTGAGCATGGAATTTGAAGATAATTAAGATTTGAATATAATACCAATGTCTCATCAAGTTTCTATGCTCAGATTTTTTCCAGCAGCCAAATGAAGTTTTCTCACCTTAAACAATAGAATTCAACATTTTTGCAAAATATGTTAAATTCTTTTGGAAAATTGTTAAATAAATTTAACCGATGGTTAGAATTTGTCTTACAATTAAAATAGGAATATTCTATATTTTTAATTTTATAAGTTTATGCAAATTTAAGAAACTTTCCCTTTTTGGTAATGTTCTTGACTGTTAACATCCAGCAGGAAATATTTCATGAATATTCAGGGTGAGAACATATCAATAAATGATGCTCTGGAAAGCAACAGCTGCAGGCAGACATGCAATTTACCCAGACACATTATTCTGACTCTGGGCCGACCAGTCTTTGCTCTTACTCCTTAATGCTGTGTGCTTATCGTTGATCTTCTTTATGAGATCATTAATATTCATCCAGACTACGTCAAGATGGATATGAGAGACTGATGAAAGATGACTAACAATAATCTGTTTAATGCTGGATTGCCATGTTATTTCATTGATGTCTTTTTCCTTTTGATGCCAATAAACAATGATTCAAGGACAATTTTTTCATATCGTGGACCCTTAAAAACTGTAAGAATTAACTTTCAAATACTACTGAAAATAAAAACACCATCTTTAATATTGTATGATTTTGTTTTGAAAAGTTATCATTTTTCCAAGTTTTCCTAGAATGCACATATTTAGGATTGAACTGTTGAAAATATCATCCTGATGTCAAGATATTTGGCTTTGATGTATATTTACACCACTAAAGCATGTTTTAATCATAACACTATATTCTATTCAATGTATTTATAATTCCCAATTCTGAATTAGATTTTTCTTTTGCATTTCAGCTGTTTAGTTTGTCTTGTTATGCAAATGTCAATTTTTAAAGCTGTACTGTTTACAGGAATTTTATCTATAACCTGTGACAGAAATAAGTGCTGCTTTAGTCATTTTCAATTCAACATCTGTTCTTATTGACTTTGCCCTGTTCAGACAATTTTTCATTCTTTTCAAAACATGTCATTTTCCCACTTCGTTGCTTACCTGATTCTTTATTCTGTCCAATATTTCTCTCTTTTGAGACTCTAATTTAGTCTGTTCTTCCCTCTGTAGAACATTCACTTCAGCTCTAAGGTTGTCTAATGCTTTGTCCATTTGTTTTCTAAAAAATAACATACAATGCATATAAAATATAGCGGAATCATAAAAAATCTGAAAAACTGAACACTTTGTTCTGAGAGAACTCAAAAATTCTCATAAGTTTCTTGGTAATCTTCTGAATCTCTTCTTTTCTACAATTTCTTTCAATAGTTAAATATATAAAATTGTACACATAAAGGTCAATTTTACTTTTTAAAATAATTTTTAAATCCAAATTAGAGAATGCATGATACATAAGCATATGGCTTGAATTGAATAAAACCTACTCTATTTAAGATTTCTCTTTCCAACTAGTTTTTCTTTATCAATTTTCAGCTTAACCAACAGGATGATCCCGAAACATCTGGAATTTTTTTTAATATATAGAGATTTTGATTTTTCTGGGCACCCATTTTTGGTTTAAAATTGAAGTATGCCCCACAATGTCTGGTTCTAACACTGTTCCTGAGCTCCAGACAACTCTTAAGGTCAAAACATGCATGTTTATGAAATGTGAATCATTCTGTAACATTACAACATAGCTTTCCATATATTTCATAATTACTGTACATGCAGTGATCTGAACATCATACATGTCATTCATTATACACAACCTGTTGGTAAAACAATAAAACAATCCTTTTTTATCTGTTAGACATTCAAAGAAATTTAAATATAAAAAACATATTTTTTTAATACTAACAAGTAATACGAATGAAGTGAAACCTTTAACTAGACATAACCATTCTTTTAAGTTGTCAATTTCCATAAAAATTTACATATCCCTGGAATCTTAGCAGATATACATTGCTAGTGAGAAATTTGAATTCAAAGTGATAGCTGAAAACACTAAATACCCTATTTATATCATTGCCTTTTGGACCAGGCCAAACTTCAGTATAGGACAATAGCCTAAGGGAATAATTTCATTAAAACTTACCCTGGGAAAATGTGTCATTAAATACTTTCTCAACATAAAAGAGCAGGCAATTACAATAAAAATGGCTCGTAATTAGAGAGCAGGGTATTACAATAAATAATGGCCCATCATTAAAGAACAGGGTGTTACGATAAATTCCAGCCCATCATTAGAGAGCAGGGCCCCATTTCATAAAGCAAATCACTACTTTAGCCTGCACTTTATTCCATTCGATTTTAATGGCATAACATGTACGTTAATTTAGCAATCATTTTATGAAACGGCAAAGAGGGTATTACAATACTAGCCCATCATTAGAGATCAGGGTTTTACAATAAATATTAGCTCTTTATTAGCTACCAGGGTATTTATAAATAGGGTGTACCAGTGTCACATATTTTTGTCAATATGAAGTTGTTAAATTATACAAGCAATGTTAGGTGTTGTGTAACTATATGATGTGAAAACATGTACATGTATGATAATCTATGTGTTTTTTACAACTAATTGTATGTAGATTGTGTTGGTTTGTTAAATTACATGCAAATAAACATGCAAAACTTTTTACACATGCAATAATAATATAAGACTGGGACATATCTGATTTCATGCATATCTTGAAAAAAGAACTTCCACCAGAGTCTGTCCTGAAAAATTTCATGCAAACCGAACAACAATTTTACCGAATGTTGACTTCCTCTTCTGATATTTTCTGGTCGATTTCTTCTTGCAGCCTGCTCATTGATTTCTCATTGTCTTGTTTTAAAACTGATGATTTTTCTTCCAACTCTGTTTTGTATTGACTTTCTAAATTTCTAATGGGGATGAAATGTCAAATTATGATAATTTCTTATTTTCAAAAGAAGGATAGATAAATACTCAAAATAAAATTGAAAATTCTATGGTTTTTCTCAAGAATACCAAAAGTTTCCTTTGCTGTCACAGCAGTTAATTCTAAGACTCTGGAATTGTTTAATGCTTATGTGGCCCCAGGGAGAGGATAGTTTACTGCTATGAAATATATACAATAAACAAGAAACTTCCAGCATTCAGTATAAAACATAAACCAGCATTTTTTTCCATTACATAAACCAAGAGCTTGGCAATTGTCAGTTGTCTGTTTCATAACCAAGATATATCAATTTGATATCAGTGATATTGTGTTTATCCTGCAAGATTTTCATCTGTAACAATTCAAAATTGATGTAAATTTTTACGAAAATGACCAACGAAATTTAAGGTAAAATCATACTTACAATATTTCGTATGTTAAATGTGATTGCCATTTGAACAATATTTTTTGATGATTGTGATGGAAAATGATTTCAAGATAAAACCCCAATATCCATTAAAGATAAGAAATATCCATGTTGTCTTTTCAAATTTTTACAGAAATAACCAAAATGTAAATCAACTATTTAGGCCACTCCAAATCTATTTCTACTTCTTCAGATTTTTAGTGATAAAAATAGGTGCAAACAGGCAAAAATTTTGATTTAATTTTTTTTCTTGCAATGGCAAAATACTGGAGCACAACCTTAAAAACTAATGTGAACACAAAAGTTTAAAGTTTATTCTTTATTTTTGTATTTTTTACGGAGTGAGCGAGCAAATCTTTATTTTTGAAATTTAGAAATATTTCAATTCTCTTCTTGAATTTATAATAAAATCAGGTGGGTTATGTAATAAGATATGATTTAAGCTATAATAAATGATGTCAGAGAGATATAAGAAATAATAAAAAAGAGAAGGCTAAGATAATAAATTTCTACACAATGAAGAATTTTTCCTACATGACAAGATATGTTAATCTAGAAAAAGAAAACATTCTCTGCGATAAAGCAAGCCATTGTAGTACTCATAATACCAACCTAATATAGTCTTCATTTTCATCCTTTAACTTTCTCTCTTCTTCCTCCTGTTGTCTTCTGATTTCTTCTTTCAATCTTGATATTCTTCTGTCCTTTTCCTGGTAAAATCAAAAACCAATGTTTAAAAAAAAAAAAAAAATAGATTAATGTTATCAAGAGTCGCATTAAATCTAACTTATTAGTAAAACCATTTACAGGGGACTCCATACTTATTCCTTTATACCACTAGTCTATGTAAATATGAACATTCTGTGTGATGTAGCATAACAGGACCAATAATTTTTACCAGACTAATCAGCTTCCATACAAAAAGTAGTTTCTAGAATGGAACAGGTCAGGCATAGATTGATAGGGGGCTGACATTTTCCCCTACACAATAAAAAAAGGACAAAAATATAAGAAAATCATGATATTCCTAATATTTCTGTAGATACCTTCTTTTTTAATTTTGAAGTCCCTTCTTTAATATGAATCCCTGGATCTGCCCCTGAAGAAATTAACTAGGATTGCACAAGATACAGATATTCCTATGTACTACATTTTTGTGAAACAGTTGCTCCATTCATTGCTTACAGATTGAAATTCAAGTATTTAACTAAAAATCTACCTTACTTTATATTTCATACATGTGCAATGCAAAGGTTTGGTGTAAACTGTAAAATTTTATATTCTGACAAGGTTGATTCGTATAAGCAATGTAATAACTTACTTCTAACAATTCCAGTCTTCTGTCTTCAAACTCTCTGTCTAGTTTGACCTTTAGATCTTCATACCTCATCTCACTGGAGGCTCTCAGATTCTGTTCTTCTTCATACCCACTGTACATAAAACAACAAAACAATGTTAATCATATAAAATTATATGCTATAAATTCAGAAATTATTGGGCCAGTTATTGTTGAAATTATTGATCTGCAGAAGAAAATTAACAATTTTTAATGAGATCTCAGGAAATGCTGTTAACTTGTGACACTTTCAAATATATGAATGCAACTTTTAATTAAAACAATTCAATTCCTGTAGCATTTAAGCATTTATGCAATAATACAAAACATTAAAAGATTTCTGAATTTACAGTAGTTCCACTTATTTATTCTGTTAAATTTGAACAAAGGATATGTAATGTCGTGTTCACATCTAATGTAAATTAATGTTTAACATTTCAGTCATTAAATTTGTTTTGGCGTACATGTGAATGTGCTTGATGTCCTCAATTTTCATTTGAATGCATTATATGTCAAAGTGAATGCAGCATAAAAAACATGACAACAGTTTTGACCCACGACAATTTTTCATTATATTATCTGCTTACAACAATCAGAAGCTCCCAAAAGACTGTAATTTTCATGAATCATAAACTAGCTCATTCCTTCCAATGCAAGTCAAATTGGCCCATGCAGTTTTAGAGAAGAAAATGCAGGGTATTCATAAATCCAAGTTCAGTTACAACTGCATAAGGACTATAATTGTTAAATTTTCAACAATTAAAAGTGTATTAATTAAATAAGATTCCTGTTTAAAATTTGCATCATAAAACTTACATTTTATCATCATAACTGTCCTGTCTAATAGTTGACATTCTCCTAGAAATATAATGAGCTAATGTTAGACTCAGCTGTAAGATAGTAAACAGTAATTATTTGCAATAATGTGATAATTACCAAATATTTTAATTCTGAGTATAACCTTTTATACTTGAGTATAATTTTGATTTTCACCATATTATAAAATTTAACTTCCTAGTCCATTTTCAGTCCACCTACTTTTCAGCAGCACTGGCAGCCATTTCAGCTCTTCGCTTTCTTTCCTCTTCAATTCTGTCATGGGGACTCATCTTACCGCCAGGGGAATCTCCCCGGGCTGTTGACATGGCTGACATAGTTCCTTCAAAATCATGTAACTGAAACAAACAATAATTACAACTGTTAAGAACCCATATCAAGTTATAAAAATTGAATGAAACCTGCTTTTAACTATAATTAATAGTTTTTGCGATTGTCACTCACTCGAATTATTTGCAATAATAAAAACATCACATTAATTTCTGAATTCACAGTATATATTCTACATAGACTGGACAGATTGTCTATAAAATTAATCAAGAGATATTTGTTTTAAAGGTTTGTTGGGTTAATATCTTTGATATAACAAATAATTCAAGACTCTTTGGGCAAAATGGCAGTTTATGGACTCAGCAACTATGAACACAGCGGTCATATTCAAAAATGTAAGTGAACCTCAGCATTGATTCAGTCCATATCCTTGTTTTGGAAAACTCTAATTTTTGAAAATGACATACTTCTCTGAAAACTAATTTTAAACTGTACATTATCACACTTGATGCATAAATATATAAAACAGATGATAATTTAAATGCTCATCCTGTTTAACATTAGTGATTATCAAATTATATAACAAATTTTAAGTTAAAATACCATTTCCATACAATACCAGACAGATTGACCATACCTTCTCCAATGATCCTCTAACTGGCTCTAATGTTCCTATATCCATGTCCATAATTCTCTCTGATAAATTCTTATCTATTCCAAAATCCTGGAATATAATATCAAATGAAATTTCTTTTTCACTAATTGGTTAAAGATGTATGCTACATGCAACCAATTAAAATGTCCATAAATACAACACAGAATTCCTGCTATAAGATTTTGTTTCTTAAATTGAAATTGTAGATAAATTGTAAAGTAGAAGTCAGACAAAATTCTTGAGAAGTACCCACATTGTTGTTCATTTGCATAGGAGGAGATATTTATCCTTCCCAATATCCTGATTCTTCACTGGTTTTATGACAAGTTCATTGTTCATTTGCTTTTTTATTTAAGTTTGCCTTGTTTTTCTTTGACTAGATTTTTGGGTTTCCCCAAAAGTATGCTACTCTGGACTTAAATAATTCCTTAATTTTGCAAAGTGTTCTTATTATAATGTATGTATGACTGTTTGTCTTAAGCTTACTATTTAAATATTTAATGGTCAAAGTCTTGACACTTTCTAGTAGTTATCCTTAATTATTTGGTGTAAACTTACAATTTCTTTACCAAAGTCCTCACTGTCAGTCTCTGATTCACCTTTCTGTTGATTCTGGTCACTCTCTCCAGATTCCTATAAAACACATAGAACATTTGATATGTTATACTTGTATATACCCTGTTAAGTAAAACATTCTCTATACAAAGGTGCACAGAATAAAGTGTGCATCAAAATGCAACTTCAGCCTCTCAAAATGAAAAAAAAAATTCTTTTTATCAAATTTGCAACCAACTGAAAAAGCATTTTTTTTTATCAAATTTGCAAGCAACTAAGTTAACAGAAGTGGCCTACTTTGATTTGTTTACACACAAGCCTAAGTAAATTTTTTATTGATAATGCACATGGACTTTTCAACTCCAATATGAAGTGGAAACTTAAGTGTCAAGTAGAATAGGACAAAATGACATTTTTGAGAAATCAAATGTGGGAGGAAAGAAATCAATGATTTTTGTAGAAAGATCAGTCTTGTGTTTGGTGTGACCCTTATCCCAATTCATTCTACAGAATTAAAACTGAAAAAAAGGGTGGTGTTTTTCCTGTCCAGAGTTTTTATAAGACATTACCTAGAAAAACTGATTGTGAATTTTGATCGGAAATTATTCCCAGCTTTTATTTAGTATATGAACAAAACTATATAAGTATTCGTGAATTTTCTGAGTTTGCTGTTTAAACTTTAAGATAGGCTAATAGAATATGGTACATGTACATATAAGGAAGAACTGTCAAAGTCTATTGAACACATTCTATTTGTATCTGGTTGAATATTCAGAAAAAAATTCATCTTATCTGCCTCAGTGTAAACTCCAGATCACACCTGCCTGGGGAATGGTTTGATATCTTGTTAACTTGGGTAGTTCCAAAAGATCAAACTCAGGTACTTTGATTGTAAATCAAGTAACCCAATTAGCTTCAGTAAAACAAATCCAAGTAGGCCAGTATGACTACATATTGATAGAATTATCATGTAAATGTGTCATAGAACCTTTTCCATCTATATTTTATACAGTATACAATATTTCTAAGTGATTGTACTGTTGTATCACGAGGAATTCAAAAATACACAGAATATATTTGTTATGGTTTAAATATAGATTCCCTTATTGTATTTACTGGATAACAAAAATTTTTCAACTTTTTAAATCTTTAAATAAAAATTTTAAAATTAAATGAACAAGAGTTGGGAAATATTGTAATTCACAAGATACAGCTTAGATAATCTGTTTCTCTAATGATTCAATTGTTTTTTTTTGTTTGTTTGATTGGGGTTTAACGCCACTTTCAACAATATTTCAGTCATATCGCGGCGGTCAGTTTTACT
>JARWCS010376066.1:0-10083 GCA_034783895.1 Geukensia demissa
ACTGGTTTATGTCCTCCATTAAATAGACTGGTGTCAGGTGAAGATAACAAGAAATCTGCTGTCTGGTGTCATGTAAGTGAAACAAGCTCCTGTGAACTGGTTTATGTCCTCCTTTAAATTGACTGGTGTCAAGTGAGGATAACAAGAAGTCTGCTGTCAGGTGAATGAAACTTAAGGGTTTGTCTCCTTCGCCAAGCAGTCTTGCGTCAGGTGACCGAAACAAGCTCTAATTTTTGTCCTTTATCAAGCAGTCTGATGTCAGATGAGGAATACAAGCAGTCTGGTGTCAGGTGAGGAATACAAGCAGTCTGGTGTCAGGTAAGTGAAACAAGCTCCTGAGAACTGGTTTGTGTCCTCCATTTAATAGACTGGTGTCAGGTGAGTGAAACAAGCTCCTGAGAACTTAAGGGTTTGTCTCCTTCACCAAGAAGTCTTGAGTCAGGTGACCGAAACAAGCTCCAGTGAACTAATTTTTGTCCTTTATCAAGCAGTCTGATGTCAGGTTAGGAATACAAAAAGTCTGGTATCAGTTGAGTGAAACAAGCAACTGAGAACTTAAGGTTAATGTCCTCTACCAAACAGTCTGGTGTCAGTTGAGGGAAACAAGCTCATAATAACTGGTTTATGTCCTCTTTCAAGAAATCTGGTGACAAACGTTGTATCATATGAGGGATACAAGCTTCTGTGAACTTCTGATTTATGTCCTCCCATCAAGTAGTCTGGTGACAGGTGAGGGATGCAAGCTCTTTAGAACTTCTGGTTTACGTCCTCACAAGTAGTTTGGTGTCAGGTGAGGGATACAAGCTCATGAGAACTTCTGGTTTATGTCCTCCATCAAGTGGTCTGGTGTTAGGTGAGAGATACAAGCTCTTGAGAACTTCTGGTTTATGTTCTCCATCAAGTGGTCTGTTATAAGATGAGGGATACAGGCCATTGAGAATGCCCGGTTTATGTCCTCCATGCCATCAAGTGGTCTGTTATAAGATGAGGGATACAGGCTCTTGAGAACTTCCGGTTTATGTCCTCCATCAAGTGGTCTGGTGTCAGGTGAGGGATATAAGCTCTTGAGAACTTCCGGTTTCTGTCCTCCATCAAGTGGTCTGGTGTCAGGTGAGGGATACAAGCTCTTGAGAACTTCTGGTTTATGTCCTCCATCAAGTGGTCTGGTGTCAGGTGAGGGATACAAGCTTTTGAGAACTTCCGGTTTCTGTCCTCCATCAAGTGGTCTGGTGTCAGGTGAGGGATACAAGCCCTTGAAAACTTCTCATTTATGTATGTAGGATTTAAATCAACATAATTAACAGGAAACAAAGCATCTTGTTTTCACATAAAATGTTAATTTTGTTGTAAAAAATAGATTTACATCCTTATGTATATTTATTAACTCTTGCATGCATTGCTATTTAAGAGCTTGATGATATATTTTCCTGAGTGGTTTCCAATCTTAATGTCCATGAAAAAACGTGTCTACTGGATCTCGTGTCTTGTCTTTGCATGGCTCAGCTTAAAATATTGCATGATACTTCTGCCAGGCATAGACAGATTTATTACCAATAAAATTGAACAAATAAAGTGTAATCTTAAGTGTAAAGATCTAATCCTTGATTCTACAATTAATATTAATGTATAACTGTTGTTTTTCATGCAACAGCAGGAGACCAAGGACAATAAGATTATGTCTCTGTTTTTTGTAAACTAAACTGTAGATCTTTTATACTGATATTTGGTTTTCTTTTAAAATAAGATGCATATCTGCTTGTGTCTGGAAGCATATATTTGCATGTTATAATTATTAACTAGATCATCACTAGTAAATGAATGTTGTTGTGTCTGTTTCAGACCTTTAGAATAATTATAAGTACATTCAGTTAGCCCTGCTTGCCACATGGCCCAATGCTTGTTTATTGATACCCCACAAGTTACATTTCATCTTTGTTTTAAAAATTCCTGTAATTTTTATAGGTTCCATATAAAGGTCAGAGTTCAAGTGCTAAAGGTAAAAGAGAAGTGACAATACTAGGAATAGATCCAAGGAAAACTAAATCAGAGAAAACTCAACGACGGCGACCTAATTATCCTCCATGGGTTTATGTGGATAATTACAGTTATGTTTGAGTCTGCATTTAATCATTTCTCCGGGTATTTTCAATTGATAATGTCATTATTCTTTGTAGATAAATTTTCATGTCTAATTTATAAGAAAAGTTTGAGTGTTTTGAAGAAAATGTGCAATTCTTGAAATATATTATTCGATGTTACTGAGTGTACATTTCCCTGTTTTAGTTGATACTTTTTTTTATCCTGCAATTCTGACAGACGTTTTTGGACTTTATTATGTTTACAGAATAAGAAAGTCTTTTGATACCACTGTTGTGAAGAAGAAACTTAGAGAAGCAACAAGTACTTTAAAGAAATAATGGTCAAAGTTTTTCTTGTGATATGTAGAATGCTAGTATGAAGCACCATTTCAGTTATATGCAGAAAATGATGTTTTCATGTATTTTCCAGAATTAACATATTGGAATAAAGGTTTACCAATATTGAATATTATTGTAGAAAAAAAGGAATATTTAGGCATTGTTGGTGAATACCAAATTAATTTGTAATTATTGCAAAAGTGGCTATAAATGGTCACCAAAAGCTTGCATTTGTACCTGTTTCTAAATCTCCTATAACTAAATCAGAGGCTTTATGACAGTGTGTGAATATCTGCACTGTTATTTATAGATTATATAAAATTATAAGACATCATGTCTCTAACATTTGTCCTGGTCAGTTTTACATTGTATAATCAAGAGAAAAAAACATGGAATTATTTGTGTTAAGAAACTTAATCATTTGTAAATGTAAGACTATAGCAAGTAAACAATGTGTTACAAATGTAAATTAAAATTATATATGTTTATTAAAACTGATTGGAGCATTGCAAACAGAACCAGTACTGCTTTGATATAGTTATAATTGATTTTTTTAGGTATCCTAGGTTATTATTATGTAGATACAAAAGTTATTATGTAGATACAAGATTTTGCAGCTAAGTGCCAAATATGTTTTCTAAGTCTAGAGATAAACAACTGCTTTCCTTTTGTCAGATTAAATTGATTTAGATGCCAGCATTGGGACATTTATATTTTATTTTTATTTTATATTGGGGATGATATTAAAAAATCTCAAAACCATTTAAAAGAAAATATATGTAATATATGCCAGAAAGACACAATCCACATCTTTTCTGGATTGTGCTTTGAATAGTTTCTCTTTAAATTAAGCTGTTGCCTAGCTTTATTTTAAATATTGGTTAAAATTTTTTTGTCTGCCCAACAAAGTTTTAATTTTTTTTAATTGGCAAAATCAGATTTTATAATCAGGATTAATGATGTCTCCCCTTTAATATCAGACTAAGGTTTGAATATTCTTGTTTTTATTTTGATAAATCTCGATATAGATACAAATTAAGTTAAAATTGTTAGATGGGCCATGATGCTTTTTTGAGATACAATTGTATGAACATTTATCCAGGAATGGGTCTCTTGTTTTTTATGGGTTTTATCTTTCTAAAGATATAAAGAAGTGATCAGGATTGTAAATAGACCCTTTTAACTATAAAATATTTACTGCTCTTAACACATCATAACTTCTTCAAAATGTATGAATGCTGAGACCACAATAATTTTTACATTGTATTTAATTTCCTACATTATTTTTGTAGGAAAGGAACAGAAATGCAGTTTCAGTAAAAAAAAGTCTATAAATTGCTTTGACAAATATATGTTATGAGATAATGAAGAGAAAATTGTGTTAAACTAGAGAAGTTAATAAATCTGATAACTTGAGCAGCAATTTGATATTTGCTAGGAATGTTTGATAAATACTTCACTCTTTGTAGATTGGATGAACCATAATAACCATGTAAACATGTAGTTTTGAAGTTTGTTTATAGATTGCCTTACATGTTAATGTTATAAAACTGCTGAATATCATTTTTTACTGTTGATTATACATCTGTTATTTATATTTTTGCCAAATTTTTATCATATACATTTTTCTTTTTATTTTTCTGAATATTACATTTACTGTTATGTCTTGTAGTTGGAGAATATGTTTTACTTTATGTAAAAGATTTAAGTAATAAAATCCTGATATATAGCATTTTCATAATTCAAAATAATTTTATTATATAAGGATATGCGCCAAACTCTGATTTTATTATGTTAAGGTATAATCAAACATTTTGAATCATGAAATTGGCTTTTGATTCATTTTCAGATTTGAATTGTAAAACTGCATTTAGAAATAGTAGTAAACTGCATTTATTATTCCTTTAATTCAAATTTTTATTACTGCATGTTTATACTTGTTTAATTCAATCATTTTTGGGTCATTTTCACAAGCAGAAATGCTATAAAAACTTTGAAAATTGTTTTTTTAATTAAACTTTGTTTTGAACTAAGCCCTGAAACAATTTAAACTTTAATTATCAGAGTTATTTTTATATGAACATATTTGAGAACATTTTTATACTTTGAAAAAAGTGGTTTTTATCCTTTTGTCAAGCAAATAAAAAAGAATATAAATATTTTCTTGAAAATTTTATACTGCTGATGAAAACATTTTTCATATGCCAAATTTATTGTTATATCCGTCCATTTATTTTTTGTTTTGTTATCTATTTACTCTTTCGTTAAATTAGCAGAGTACTCTCTATGTATTTCACATCTATGGTTTATGCACAGAAATTATCTTAATGATCAATAAAAAATATTCCCTTAAATGTTTTATTTGCTTGTTGTTTATAAGCCAATTTCTAGAAATGAAAGCATTGAAATCCCTAAAACTGGGTATACATTATTCCAAAACCAAATTAAGTAGTTATTTCTGGTTCAAATTTGATATATGAAAATTAAAAAGAATCAGGCTAAATGTCAGAGAGACTGCACTCCAACCACAAGAAAAACAGAAGGAATTAACAAATCTATAGGCCCCACAACATCTTCACTAAGGATGTAATACTACTCCTTGTAAAAAAGCTCTTAATCATCCAAAATTTAATTGATAACACATTTATAGGTAAAAAACTGCTCCCACCTGAATATTATAAAAAATGTACATGTAACAAAATATTTGATACAAAGACAATCACAATTCTTGGAACAGGCACATTAGACATGTGGTGAAGTTTAACTAGTTTAGTGGGATCTATAACCTCCCCCAACAAGTGAAAAAACGTATCATACCAACTAATACACCAAATCAGAGTATACACATAGGAAGAAGAATTTTTATAATATTAATGGAAATATGTTCATCCATAGCATTTACATATAACATATAACAAACAGCAAGTCAAACACAGGACACAATCAAGATAAATGCAGCAACAGTTTAAAGCTCATTGAAGTTTAATGACAAATATAATTATTCAGTATAATTTGACAATCCATGACCACAATTCTTAGGACAGGCATATAACCTTTTTACAAAATCTACTGAAGGTATGTACATTACAAGACCACAAAAATCAGTAAGAGTTTTAGCTTGCAGTAAATGTATATGTGGCATGGGATAGGGTAAGCAAGGCCTTTTATTTGTTTGTTTGATTTGATAATCTACTGTTTGGATGAACGTAAGATTAAAATATTGTGCACTCAGCATTAAAATATAAAGAATGCTTCCCAATTCTCTCATAAATTATTACTGTACTAGCTTAGAAATATACGGTGGTAAAAGTTCAACATATATTCAGCACTATTTTCCTTCAAAAGGCTAAAATAAAAAAACTGAATAAGATATAAGACATGAACAGAAAAATACAATAAACATGTACGCTGGATATGGTCCTGAGCATAAGCTGTAGATCTTTGTCCATTGTCAAAGGCCTTAAGATAACCTGATGACTGTGCCATTTACATCATACCACATCTCACATTCATACAAGTTTATATTTCTGGGCAATTGTTGTAATAAGCTAACTGTGAACAATCACAATTTAAATCATCAATATAAAATCTACAAATCAGTAAGACTAACTACAATACAGTAGCTATGGTCCTGGAATGACGTTTGTGTATGATTGTAATTTTAAAACAATAAAAGACAGAGAAAACAAAGCAAAAAGCAGAACTGATTATAAATCGGGTACCCTAGTCCTTTTCTTAAAAAAATTATTGCTCTTGAATGACAACTTTAATATTTTTATGTTGGCTACTATATTCGATGAGAAACTGATAAAAGTTAAAATGATTTACAAATTAATCAGCATTACTGATACTGTCAGTTTCTTTTTAAAACAGTCAGTAAATGACAAGTCCTGCATGTTTTTATTGATCTTTGCAATTAAGAGCTGCTGTTTATATGAATCACAACTATAAATATGCAAAGATAAACAAAACCTTGTAAAAAGAATTTGAAGAAACCAAAGGTAGACATAAATCGTTATGTCGGAAGACAGACAAGACCATGGCCAACAAAATGAAACGAAAGCCAAATATACACCGGCAAAAATGCCACGCATGTGACACATGTGTTTCACATGCGTGTGACACGCATGTGAATGAGACCAAAAATGCCACACATGTGACACGCATGTTTCACATGTGTGTCACGCATGTTATACATGCGTGTAAATTTACGCATGTTTCACATATGTTTTTAAATTGGAATATAAATTGATTAAGAATAAGGTATTTGGGTGATACAGTCCACACATGTGAAATGACATGTCTGTGACATATGCGTGACACGCATGTATCACATATGTGTTACATGTGTTACACATGCGTGACACGCATGTGAAACATGTTAGCCACGCATGTGATACGTGTGGGAAATCACATGCGTGTCACGCATACCAGGGTGAGTTCAGGTGCTCCTGAAGGGTAAACAACTCCTGCACTACTGGCACCCGTCGTGTAATGATTTGCACCCAAACCATGCACGATTTAATTTGATCTGCTATCACTAACATGACTAACGAGATCTGACATTTGAAGATCTATAATTTTCTAAGTTTAATACAAATTTTGTCCTTTAAATGTGAGAAGTTAAAACAAAGAAATCAAAAAACAATTCTTCAAATGAGGATTTGTTAAGCTTGAAGATTTTTTTTTTAATATATGATATATTAGGGCTTTTGCAGAAAACAGTATTTATTAGGAAAATAAATACTTCTTTTCTTATAATATTCTACAACGTGTTATAACCCTAGCGATTTGCACTGCCGAATGGCTATTTTAATAACCAAAATTATCTAGAAAGGCAATTTCGAGCCAATATAACATTTACCGAAACTTTATTTTCAAATGCACCCTAGATCTCTTGACAAAATTACAAATAAGTTTAGTGCTTTAAAAACACTTGTACATATAATACATGTCTTTAGCAAAAGATCGAATAAATGCTGGGTAGTTTGTATCTAAATGTTTCAGTTACAAAATGTACGTGGAGAAAAGTTGCAAAACAAATATATAGAATTTTTGTTTGCTCATCTTTGTTTCACATGTAAAATAATCCTGCAAAACGTTGAGGGATTTGTGCCCACAAAATTAGTGATGATCGGATAGGTTCTGACTTTCACGAAAGAGAATTCGAAGAAACCAAAGGGGCAGACAGAAATCTAGAAAAGTAGAGGGCAGAAAAGACCAACCGAAAGAAACGAAAGAAAAAATAGTACGCACAACACAACACTGAAACCCAGAGATAGAGTAACATGAACCCTACAAAAATAAGGTGCTCCGGAAGGGTTAGTTACTCCTGCTAGTTGCACCCGTCGTGTTACTCAGTAGACAAAGCCGGAGTATAGTCGCAATCGGTGTGAGTCACAACCGGTATAGGAAAGGATATGTTGACACATCAGTGAGAAGATTTCCATTGTCATTTGTGAAATGGATATTTCTTATGGGTCAACCAAATCATGATAGAGACCGAAAAATATTTCCTTGAGAAACCCTTGGTTCAGTAGATTCTTGTCAGCAGTAACCCTCTAACAATTAATTCTGGTTAGGGAGCACACGCTCTTGAGTTACGTATCAACTGAGAATTATACACTCCTTATGCAGGTGCGGCTGGAATGTTGCTAGACATAAAGCATGTAAAGGGAAGTTTACAATGGGAAAATCAAAGTCATCTCTTTGGTCGTTAAGTTTTGTTATATGCCCTAACTGTTAATTTCTAGGTATTAGTCAAGGTATGAAGCAGACCTTTCTGTTTCTGTATTATCCTTGGTTTCAAGTTCAATTTGATAGATGCGGTCAACATAGTCACCGAATTTATAATTATTCGGTGAAAGAACATCATCTATATAGCGGCACCGTCGACACATAAACTTTTTTACTAAGATTTTCGAAAAATGGGATGATTTCAACATACGCATTGACAATATTTGAAGATTTAGTATCAAAATTTTGATGTATTTGCAATGATCTCATAAACACGGGATACATTATTCGACTTTTAACGGAAACGTGGTAAATAAAGTTCGAAAATTAAGACTTAATCCATATGGTCTTAAAATTCATCGTAATAAACTTATTCGTAAAGGATATCTTCATAATTTTATTATTAAATCTTTAAATATGTTTTATTGGTACTTAAATTGTCTTTTTTTAATAGCTTAATACGGATCTAAACAGTTTATATTTGTTTTCTTTAACTTCTAACACTAAATCCAATTGGACGTGGTTTTTATTGACACCGTACTAAAGGTTGCTGATCAGTTGCTTTGAGATGTTGAACTAGCAGACAGCAACTGCGAGTACTCTTTCCATGTCTATACTTTTGTTGTATCATGTATTAGTTTAGTTGCATTTGTTGTTGGTTTTCCGTATCGATATCAAGTGTTAAATCCATTTCAATCGATTTATAGTGTGTTTATATTGCTGATTTGTCACACCACTGACCCAGATTAGGTTGTAGGTTTGAGCGCTCACAAGCTGGTTTAAAACCACCGAATTCTTAATGTGCCTGTCGTAAAAGGAGTGTAAATTCGACTGTCATTTGGTGGTGTGCTGTCTCATGGACAATCATGCCACATCTACTATTTTCATATTGAAAAGTGCTACAATAAAGTAAAAGGAGATGTGGTTTTATTTTCCATGAGACAGCCATCTAAAATGTGTAAATTTATAACTTCTACAGATTGCCCTTAAGCCTTCAATAATGGACATATGTCCACACCCTAAACTGTAAAACAACCAAAGGGTAAAAAGTGATGATATTCATATATAACAACTATTGCCCAAATAAGTAAACAATGCAAAACAAGTAACACTTAAACATAAAAACAACGAGATCCTCTGGATTTCAAGTGCCTGGCCTGGGACAGGAATATAAAGTATGTGGCGGGGTCAAACATGTTTGATTTTAAATTCTAACTGTATAAGATTTAACTTTAGAAGTCGATACATAGAACGCAGACAATTCTAATAAAACAAGGAACAACCAGATGTACCGAACTCGAAAAATTACTCGTTGTTTCTAGTCCAAACACAATTGATAACAAATCTAATTCTCTCAAGCTACTACATCAATCAAAACACCTCCGGTTGGATTTAGTGTAAAATATAATTAATATCCAAAGAAAACGATGAGTTGTGCAAGTGCTAAATTTAAGAAAATTATCGACAGCATGTAGGACAAACATTTTACAAACTAATGACTGAAATTAATTTTGGTGTAAATTATTTAGCAGAGAGTCTATGGTGATTCCAAAGAAGACAATATTTAAAGATCTTTAAAAGGTGTTATAAAGGTAACATTTTTGTATACGTTTATTCAAGTAACTGACAAGTCCCAACGGGTTGCGTTTAAATTTACGAGCTTTAATTACCACATTTCCATAAAAGTTTGGGTGTGATGTACCTTATTTAATCAATTTTCTGCAGGTGAAACCAACCTTTGAAATTATATTTTTATATTAATAATAGAATTCCGTAAAAGGTTTAACTAGCTTATTGTAACGAAATACTTGACGTGGTAATTTATAGGAAATTCAAAGATAACAGTGATATCCACTCTTTATACTACACTTCCACATTATCTTATTAAACAGAAATTCTCATATTTGATTGAATGGTGTTTCGATAAAAC
>JARWCS010376077.1:0-10083 GCA_034783895.1 Geukensia demissa
TATATTTCTTTGTTTGTATATGTCGTTATAACACATTCATCACTATTAAAGAAGAAACTTACAGGAAGCATAATAATAGATGACATTTTCCTCGTTTCAACATTACATAAAAATTTTGCAAATTGTGCAACAAAGTATTATTATCGGACAACAAGTCAATTAGCACACTGAAAATGAGAAAAACTCGAACAGAATGCATGTGGTTAAATCTGTTGAAAGATGCTGCAAGCCTGTTGGTTAGGCTTCTAGTGGTGATTATAAATTGCACCCGATATATGATACTATATGGCTTATAGGTCTACACCAACATGATATAGCATTTCTATTCAGGTTGTGAATTCATCGAAACATTTTGCGGAAGAAGTTCAAGTATCAAAACTGAATGAATTAAAGGTAAAGTCTGTTTGCGACAGTGCGTCTAATTTAACTGCAATTGTAAATGTGTTTTATTGTTGAATATTTGATCGTCATTACCGGTTTTCGCGTGATATAATGTCCAATGTAATCTAATATGAAATCAAAGGATATCAAAATCTTTAAATTCCCTTTCTACATTTGTTCTTTTAATTCATCAAAATAATTGCATGTCATTTATTTGGTTTTCATCAAATATTCAGTTTGAAATATATTAACTGTTGATTGTTATCTAATATATTAAAAGTTAAAATATTCAATGTAAAATAAAGATTATCTATTTACACTACCAATCGAATGTTGACATTAACCTTAACCCCTGTAGAAGATATTGAATTGAAGCCAAATGGGACCTTAGACAAAGAGGTCTCTGAACGTTTGCAAGCTGCAAGAGACATTCCGAAATGAGTAGAAGCTGCGAATCTTTATAGTTGAAATAACTATAAGTTCTTTTAGTCTACGTTGGTACAATAAATTTGATCAATAAAAGATTGATTTTATCATATTGTAACTTCAAATTAAAATTTTGCAAAATAATATTTTCACTGGAGTTATGTTGATCAAATTTTTAAATTTTCTTAATCACCCAAGACATGGTGAAAATTTATTAAGAATTTCAAATGTTTAAAGTACGGACAGTTAGAGAAAAAAAATTAGCATGATTAGGTTAACAAATGATTAAGAAAACCTTATTCTGTTTTTGTTTGATTGCTGTTTAATGCCACTTTCAACAATTTTTCAGTCATATCGCGGCGGTCCGTTTTAATGGTGGAGGAAGCCGGAATACCCGGAAAGAACCACCGACCTTTAGAAGGTAACTGACAAACCTTATCAGGTGCGATGCGAGTTAAACTCAACCCGTTTTTTGTATGGTACAAACCCAGGCGCGAACTCGCGCCGTTTATGTGATAGGCTACAGTGATCTGTACATGTAAGTTTAAATCAACTACCTAGACCACTCGGCCACCAAGGCCCCAAAGAAAACGTTATCCAAACTAGTAAAACAAATCAAAACACCGTATCTCAACTAGTATTTTTGATTTGTTTCTGTGCATATCTTAATGTCATTACTTTCAAAGCCTCTTGCTGCTGAAACGACGCCACATGTTGTGTATTTGTAATGGATGTTTATCATGTTTATGAAAATACTCAAATGGTTTTCGGATGATTTGTTGATGAGCAGCAAATATCGGTCACTACTAACCCAATCGACGCAAGAATATATTAAGGCAATACTTTTTAAATGACTGTTAGATACTAGTCGTCTAAATAGTGATTTGGCTACCATCTTTGTTCTTAACATGAAACGCAATAAAAACATGAAATATAAAAAAGTAGAGATATACAATGTAACGTAAATATCAAGGAGGTCATAGTCAATCTCTGTAAGAAATGTAGGAAAATTGTTGAATTTAGAAATCGCTACAAGTCTTCAACAAAGGTGGAATCCCAATGCTTGTGACGAGCTCTACATCACCCCAAACAAAGGAAACCTGCATACGTAAAAATTATTCAAATTTCAACTTAATGCCATACACATATAAATAGAAAAAAACAACATGAAAGTGACTTGGGACAGGCGAATTATACATGTGGTAATTCAATTTAGAGCAAACCAAGGTCAAAGACAACAAAAAATTTCTGTAATCAACATTTTAGATGTGTACTTGTATTACAGAGGAATATTTATGCCTCTATGTATATGTCTCTGATATTGATATTCTTTTCAATAATATGTTTTGTCTCTGTTAGTGATATTCTTTTTCAAAAATATTTCAGACATATTTCCGCAATTGTTACAAGTAAGTCATTGTAAGTGTATTTGGCACACAAATCCACAAATACACTTTATCAATACTCAAGTTAAATTCTATTTAACGATAGCATAAATTTTATTATTTGTTGAGACAGTATTCGCTTCGCTGACACAACAGCGAGACTTATACTAATTTTGTAAAAGCTTATTGTTTGCAAGTATTTTTAAACGGATTTTGCTCTTTTTCGAATATAAATAAAAAGGAAATGTGGTATATATGATCGTCTATTAGACAGCCATCCAAGAGGTATATATTACAAAAAATACAGGTTGCCCTAAGGTCTTCAATTATAGACACATATTCCTATGGTAGGTTGTAAAAGACCTCCAAAATATGTGTCTATATTCAAACGTAATATTACAATTTACTATATATCGGCCAATGAGCTTGATAAGTATAGAATATAAAACAAGTAGCACTAAAACTTATCTACTTGGGACATGCACGTAAATTATTACTTTTTTATTGTTTGGATCCCACAAAGTATTTCAATAATACTAATATTCGCATACATAAATATTATTGAGAAAATTTTATGTATGATTTAATTAAATGTTAGACGTCCATGGAATGAAGTCAACATGTTTTGTTTTGCTGTGAATTATTGTGACATTTTAATTTCCTGTGTAGTTTAATTTGATGGCAATGTACTATTGCGCAATTTGTTGTCTCCGTTACATACATGTATGGAAGTTGATCTGTCCAGTGTTAAAGGTCATCTTCAACATTTGTTATTCATCTTAAAATCAAGTGTATAAATGATTTTCTAAATAAAACATTTGTTAGATGTAATAAAAGCATTTCATTGCCGCAAAATGAGAAACTTTTTCAATGATTAAAGTTATTTCGATTGTTTATCAAATATTTAAATTCCGCCTTATCTATGGCACTGTACACTTAGATAGTCCACACCAAAAATCATTTGCAAAATAAACCCCATTATCACAATTTATCTATTTCATTCAGACATCCTTTAGATACCCGATGATGAAGGACGTCTTAATAGATAAAACAGCCAAATAGAAAATTTAACAATTTTTTATCTCAATGAGGAAACAAATTGCATGAACTCTTTGTTTTTGGTTTGTATCACCGCATCCCGCACTGTAACAAGGTCGTCTTTAAAGTGAGTGGTGGGCAGGAGGTAAAACTTTTCCCACCTCCCACCATCCCTTCCCCAATCTCCCACCCCACAACTCGATCTCATATCACACCCCTTCACCTCCCATTTCCATTTTAAGCTGTCCTCATAAAGTGGCAAAACGAATTACCATTCAGGGTAATACTAGATCACTCCAGGTTAAGGCTTCTAATGCCCATTTATATGCACTTCTTTATTTATTAATTAAACTATATTTCATAAGATTTCACGATTTTTTTCCCTACTTACCCTTTAGGAACTGTATTAATATTCAACTAGTAAAGCATTAAATGTGATTAAGCATTTTGTTATGGGTTATATTATGTTTTCAAAAAGGAGCCATTATGAAGCAGTCCATATCAGAACCATACACTGTCAACTGTGGAAGTGATACATGTTGTGCAAGAACCCTGCACCCTAAAATGAATTTTCAAACTACAAACATCATATAACCCGATAATAGTCATTTGTTTGTCAAGATTTGTATTTTTGAGAAAACCATACACTTATTTCTCTAAGAAATCAACTGATTCAAGAACGATAACTCTTCCAAAAGACCATTTCCATGAACAGTCTATGCAATTTATATCTAAAATGTACAAAGCTCGAATAATAAACAGAGACTGGTTATGGACACAGGAACAATATTAATGTTTTAGTTGAAAACAAGTTTCAGTAGGGTTTCTGTATGCATGATTCACCACTTAAGTATTCAAAACAACAGAGTCTGTGTTATCTAATCAAAAATTTTAAAAAATCAAGTCAATCGACAAAAAAAAAACATGAGAACAACATTTAAGCTTTTTGATTGTACAAATTAGATTTTTAAAGCACTATCAATTAAAAACCTGGAGCTGAGTCTGGTGGCGTCTAACATATTTCGGATAAGTAATTAATGCTGAGATTGAGTCCGTTACAGTAAGGAGAAATTCAGTCTCTTTGCTAATAACACGATAAGGACAAATGACAGTACTGAAATTGAGTCTGTTGGCATCTAAGACAGTATGTATTATCATTATACTTAAAATTGGCATCTAGACAGTAACGATATTATTATATAATGATTTTATTTCACAACTGTCATTGGATGAAAAGCTCTCACGTGACAAACTGTAATTTCTGACATTGTTTGATTAAAACTCGTATTGACTTGCTTTTACTTTTCATTACTTTATGTATGACGTCATAATGATTTGAATAAAATAATATT
This sequence comes from Geukensia demissa, assembly GCA_034783895.1. Taxonomy (NCBI): domain Eukaryota; kingdom Metazoa; phylum Mollusca; class Bivalvia; order Mytilida; family Mytilidae; genus Geukensia; species Geukensia demissa. Next base: position 4,583 of record JARWCS010376077.1, read on the forward strand.
GACTTGGTTTCTTTTTTACTAATTATATAGTAAAACATTATACAGAATCCATATTTACCTCAACCTATGACTTATCGTCTTCGGTCAATATTAATTTCTTAGGTCCATAAAATCTCATATTGACCTCTACAAAAGACTATAATTGTAGAATACTGCTATTGAGTCTGTAGACGTGTAAGACAGCACGGATAATTATTAATACGGATATTGAAGATGTTTGCCTCTAAACAGTAAGGATAAATGGAAATACTGATGGTTAGGCTGTTGGCGTTTAAGACAGTAAGAATAAATGAAGATACTGAGATTGAGTCAGTTGGCATTTAAAACGGTAAGAAAAATGATAATATTGCAATTGGGTCTGTTGGCTCTTAAGATAATAAGGATAGATGGTAATAGTAAAAATGACTGAAATCGAGTCTGAGGCAATTACAATGTATGATTAATGATAATACAGATTTACCAATATTGTACAAATATGGGAAATTAGATAAAGCCGGACACGTTTCAATGAGTAACCCTTTCTTCAGCAGCATGCAGCCAAAACATAGGAAGTCCAAGCTCTAAACATAGGAAGACCAAGCTCTAAACATAGTAAAAAGAGAAACTACTGCGAAATGGGTCTGTTTGCGTCTAAGACAGTAAATGATAATACCCTGATCAAATCTGCTGGTGTCTAAGAGAAAAAGAATAATCATAATACTGAGATTGAGTCTCTTGGCGTCCAAGACAGAACGGGTAAATGGTAAAAATGAAATTGAATACACTGGCTCCTAAGAAAATAGGAATAAATGATAATGCTGAGATTAATATGTCTGTTCGTGTCTTCGAAAGTAAGAATAAATGATAATATTGAAATTGGGTCTGAAGATGTCAACAGACATAACGGATAAATAAAAATACTGAGATTGAGTCTGTTTTCGTCTAAGCCAATAAAAATGATAATTATTAAATGGAGTGTGCTGGCTCTTATAAAAATTACGATGAATGATACTACTGAGATTGAATCTGTTGACGTCTTACCAGTAAGGATAAATTATACTGAGATTGAGTGAGTTGACGTCTTACCAGTATGGATAAATAATTATACAAAGATTGAGTCTGTTGGTGTCAGGCAGTAAGAGCGAACCATAATACAAAAATTGGGTTTGTTGAAGTCATTAAAGATAAATGATAATATTGAAATTGAATTTGTTTGCTCCCCATTACAGTCATCATAAATGATAATATTGAAGTTGAGTCTTGACCCCTAAGGCAATAAGGATAAAAGATAATAAAAGAAATTGAATCTGCTGTTGATTTAGACAGTGAGGATAAATGTTAACAATGAAATTTACACTAGGGACGCCCAAGACATGAGTCTGTTTACTACCAATGATAAAAATGATTGCTTGATTGCTTGATTCCTGCTTTCGATTTCGAAGATACCAAAGGGGTAGACATGTTCATAAGTCAGAAGACAACAAGGTTATGGCCAACAAAATAAAAAAGACAAATATAATTCACATAACACTGCACTGAAAACTAAAGCTGAAATTACACGATCCCTACAAAATTTTTGTGAGTTTAGGTGCCCCGGAATGGTAAGCAACTCCTTCTCTATTAGTGGCACCCATCGTGTTACTCAGTAGTTTAAGCCGGTATTTAGTCACAATCAATGTAAGTCACAAACGTAATAGGAAAAGATTTGTGGTCACGACAGGGGAAGATATATATTGTGATTTGTGGAATGGATACTTCGAACTGGTCAACCAAATCATGCTGGCGACCGAAAATTTTTAGGAGTGACGACTTTAATCTTTTTACGATTCCTCTTTAATGTTCAACACATCAGAATTTTCGGAACAAAGGGTTGTTGTTGTCTTATAAATTGCTACGAGAGTTGAAATCCTTCTTAACTAACATGGTCACCATTATGAGTTAATTGATTCCTGTGATATTTCTGCTAGCTGCAGACCTCTTACTTGTACGTCGAGCGGCAATATTTCAATCATTTTCAGTTCGGATACTAGTAACGAACAATAAATTAATCTGTAGACTGCGAGCAGGGGACCAGTAGGGGTGGGTTTTTAGACTGTTACAGGTGGTCTTTAACGTGCTAAGAACGTGGCATTTTCTAAACGCGGGGCGTCTTTAACCTTTTTGTCAGGACGGATTGTGAATCTATAAATCCGCAACAACGAGGAACTCCCCTTATAGAGGACTATAGCCTTAACCTAACCCTTCCGGACGACCTGAGTTCACATCCGTTGTTTGGTGGGGTCCCCGTTTTTCATAATTAGTGATTTTATTTAAATTGTATATGTCATGTTGCGTCTTGTTCGTGTTCTCGAGATTGCCGAGTTTGTCGGCTCTCCCCTTTTGTCTGCCCCATCATTTTTTTTCTTGCTCAAGCACAGAGATACCTCGTGCATCTTCATTTCCCCGGCAAAACTTTGCAAAGGGGAGGTCGAATATTTATACATCACACTTGAACCAACGGCCACCCCAAACAACTTTTAACTCTTACAGATGTTATGTTTTCTTATATCTAAATAAAGCACATTTATTCGACCTTCTTATGCACAATGAACTGTATTTGACTCAGCGAAAGGAACTTGTTTTCAGCTCAATGACAAAGCCAGTTTGTTGAGGAATTAAGTATTTAAACTATTGATAAGATAATAAACTATTCTTAGAGGGGGTAGGTATATGACAAGTTTATCTTATAATGTGTCATTTTACTTTAATCAGTTATCTACATTGCATCTGTCACCACAAGGAAGCCTTTGAAATCTTTTCCTTAAAGAATTGTTTTCAATTGTAAACAATCTCCATTAAATACCATTTCAGGCAAAATTTAAAACATTAATCTTTTTAGAAAGCAAGACCGCAATAAGTTCGGTGTAGAAACCCATGCGAGAGATCGAAGGTGCACAGTCCAAAGAGATATAAAAAAATTCGAAACAAACTGAAATATAACAAGAAAACAAACAAAAAAGAACAAAGGCTTGGATTCCACAAACTCCATTACAAAACAGGAGCAGGATCAGGGGCTTCGAAAGGGTAAGCATCCCGTCTCGCGCGCGACACCCGTCTTATATGAGAGTTTCGTAGTGCACAGTCAACAACCACAAGGCAATCTTCAAATAAACGAAGAGACAACCAAAACGAATAAGATGTGTTAAGCTTATGTCCACCCACAAAAAATTATACATGCATTTCTATATTAAATTAGAATAAGCAAAGAGAGAATACGTAAGTATTTTCTTCCTTTGAAGTTCCACCGAAGAGCTATCAATTGAATTATTGAATTGAATTAATCCCTTGCGACCCAGAATTTATGAGGTTGAAATGTTAATGATTTCGTCAAATGCACGAATAGTCAAGTTAAAAAATCATTGTGGGAGATTCGGAGAGTTAATTTCAAAGACAAGACAATTCGAAATAAACAAAAAAGACCAGATCCTGTAAATTTGGTCACGCCGATCCAAGAAGATGTTAGCTACATCTAAGATGTCTGCAACTAGCAGAGAAACTATAGAAATCAATCCATATACGAAATTACCAGTGTTGAATAAATATGGAAAATTTTGGGTATGCTATATGTACATTTCAAGGAGTAACCTCTCATCAGTAGCATTAGGACCGAAACAAAGACTGTCAAAGATCCAAACATTGCAAAAGAAGCATTCAAATCGAAACAAATCGAAATCGGAAGACAAATTCGACAGCAGGGACAACTTTTTAGTGCAATATTTTTCGAAACCTTTCCATATTTTTCAGTGTTTTAGAATTTTAGCTATATATGATGGCGACCACGTTAGTTAAGAAGGATTTCAACTCTTTTTTGTAGCAATTTTTAAAACTTCAGCAACCCTTCGTTCAGAAAATCCTTGTGTGTTGAACATTGCCGAGAGAATAAGGGATTTGTCCTTAAGGCGATGCAACATTGAATCATGGCAGTCAGTTATGTTCTTAGAAGTATACAATTCGCTAGCGAAAAGTTTACTTAAACTTTCTCAAGTTGATAATCAACAGTTAAAACTTGCCAGATCGCAATCAGTTATCCATGGTTAAAATTCCAGTTTTTGGGTTCTCACCATGTAAAACGCTTCGTCGAAACAAATTAAGTTGTGGCTTTACCCATTTTAGGGTAGTCAGATAATTACGATTTTAAAAGGCACACTTATACGTTCGGTCTACTAGCATGCAGTTACACTAAGAATTGCCAAAGTTGCAAAAAATATTAAATTTTCACTAAGACTGCGTTGCTTAGGTATAAAGAAGTCGATTGTAGTAGACATGTCAACAAGGATTGCGAAATATGTTGATATTTTGAAGATGGGTATATTAGGATGGTCAACTAACGACATAAATGCTAATGGATTTTATCCTTGATTTGTCTGACAAGGTATCTTGTTCCTATCTGAGAATCGATCTGTCCAGGTTAACGGTAAGAAAAAGAGTTAAAATGAAAAAATTAAAAATTAATTTTCTCAAAAGCAAATGAATCTTTAAAGGAACGAAGGCGGAATAATTATCTTTGTCGTGACCATAACTGAACAATTTTAGTTGGCAAAAGAGTAGTTAGGCGGAAAATCCATTATTTAATGGAACTGAAATGGACATGTTTACATTTAGAGTAAATAGTTTTTCGCTGTTTTAATTTGTTTTACAGTTTAGAAATGAAACGTCTCTCTTGTTCATACCTCGTTAGACCTTGTATTTCATCTTTCAAACTTATTTGTTGGGACATCTTTGTAGAGAATTGAAAATATTTGATGGGAATTCATAATTGAATTGGTTATTTGTTCCTTCTTTTGTTAACTTATGCACAATGTGCATCAAGTATGAAGCATGTAATAAAAAATCTTAGATATTTGCAGATGTAATTACGGATATGCTCGCTGCAGTTTGAAAAAGTGTGTATTGAAAAAAAATCTATCATCAATCAATATTGCACAAATCCTGAATATTATATTTTATTATTCAATAAAAAAGACTGTAATCGGGACCAAACAATTGGGTCTAGAAGTCGAGGCACAGGGTAAATTGAAAATGACGAAGTTGTTTGAACCTTTGATTAGATATTAAAACAATTCACAGATGAGGTATATAATTGATAATTTTATCAATGTGTCAGTATACTTAAATCCTCTCTGGTGCTATAATTTAAATATTTTTTTTAATTACATGTATCGTGTTATAAGCTAACATTAATAAAAGAGAGATAACTCAAATGCGTATATTATCTCTCTTTTGTTCCTGCACTATTTTATCTTCATTGCTGTTTTAACATTTCAGACAATTTTTTTGTATTAAACATAGTGCCACATTTGGTCATCAAATACGTTTAGTACAACCAATTAGAAAGGTGTCAATCGATAATATATTTTATCAGCTACTCAGAAAGGTACACGTAACTTGCAATAAAATGCGTTACTTAACAACGGGTGCCACTAGTGGAGCAGGAGTTGCTTACCCTTCCGGAGCACCTGAACTCACCCTGGTTTTTGTAGGGT
>JARWCS010376088.1:0-10082 GCA_034783895.1 Geukensia demissa
TCACCACTCCTGGCTGATCTAGCTATGGCTTTAGCGGCACACATTTTAACATCAGGCAGTGTTGGAATAATTGCTTCTCCTGGAACTGTTTCTTCTTTTTCTTCTGAAGATTTCTTTCCTGAAATAAAACATTTGTGAAAATAAACAAAAAAATCATAAAAGAATTAAACAAAAACTAACATAGCATGAATTCATCCTACAAATAACAAAGAAAAGCCAAAACATGAATTGACAGCAGAAATGAGGATATTTGCTCCATTACGACAGCGATCTCAAATTAGGCACTTGATAAGACAATTCAAATTAACACAGTAGCCATTAAATTGGTTATAAGACATCTATATGAATCTTATAAAGTACAAAAGTAATCACACAGAATACAAAAAATGGTGAGACACTTTCACCTGCAAGCAACTGTACCTAAACATTGTGCTTGTGCCATACCAAAAGCAATATTCACAAGCAACTTTCTTATTACCCAACAGGTGCTTCAAAGACCAAGCTATTTAAAGAGTGCAGAAAACCATATGCATTAAATATTTTTTCTTGATAACTTTTGTTACACTTATAATGCCTTGAACCTCCTCCGCAAAAATAAAAATTGTAGTTACATGTATCCAGTTCTGATTTTAAAATCATCTGTTGAAGGACATGATTACAACTGATTTCTGTTGCAAAGATGCAAATTTTAAATGCAATTTTAATTATAAAGTAGATTTTATGTATCTAGAATTCACAAATTTCATCCTTGTTTTCCCTCAACAAATAAATTCATCCCCTCAAAACTTATTCAGAGATGAGGTCTTGATAAGGCAAACCCATTTCCAGTTTTATAGAACAAGTTTCTTTACCTTTAAGTTTCGTGTTAAAACCTACAAGAAATATTGTTTTAATCTGCATAACTTGATGGTACCTAAGTTTTCATGATGATAATCATAATAATTAAGGATAAAAAAATGAAAAAATATAAAAAATGAATTGGTGCAAATAGCAAAATCAAATAGATATAAATGGTGCTGAGATCTGCTAAACTGAGGATATATGAATTCCTAACGTTGAATACAGGAGAGAAAAAAATACAGGAAATAATAAAAATATAAATAACATATAAAAATGTGCACAAAAAAAAGCTAAAAACATGCATTTTAGGAGATATGTAAAGGTGCAGGATAAAAAGATGACAAATTGTACAGTTATTTTTCCTTTCAACCTTAAACAAATACACACATGATGTGTATACCGAGACAATTTGCTGACACCAAATTTGGGACGATTTTGTTAGATTTGATATAACTTAAAATATTCTTGTTTAAAAAAAATCTATTTGATGTTGTGTTTTATTTAGCATTTCTGTTCAAGTCTGAGTGCCACTTCTGAATCTGAGAATTTTTATGCAAAATTATAGCAACTTTTTATTTTTAAATTTTATTAATTCTAACCAGTGAATCTAGAGGTTCAAAATCTGTCAGATTGAAACAATTTATGAAGGTATTGTATAATTTCCACTCATGATATAGTGGTGAAAAAATTTACATCACTGCATGATGAAAAAGTTTGGTGTTTATATACCAAGAGGTATAACTCCTGGACAAAATCTTACGAGAGGCATGGAGGAACAAGATAGATGATATCCCATCTGACAGAGAGCTTCCCCACAGGGTAATAAACATAGGTTAAACTATGTTTACTGGTAGTTGCTGCTGGTACACAGGGTAGACTTAGATTCACCCAGTTGTAATTTGTCTTAAGTTAGACTGTTATTGCCCAAGCAGTTTTTGACAGGGTCTTGGAAAATAATCTTGGACAGATGTCAGACATATAGATGTTCATCCTGGGAAAAATGCATAAGATTTTGTTGCAAATTGGCTCTGTAATTTGAATTTCCAGAGATTCCTCTTGTAAACTGAGTTTAACTGTTGATGCCATCTTGCTTTGGGGGCCAGGGTTCCAGCAAATTCTTAAAGACCAATAAAATAACAATTAATCGCGGATAAATCAAACTAATCAAAGTGGTTTTAGACAAAATATTTGAAGGAAACTTCTCACTGGCTAAATTATTATCTAGATTTGGATGTGGTGGCAACCTACTTTGTTAGGCAGGGCCTACAGACATAATTTTGGGAAAAGAAACCCCACATGGACCATTCAAACAAAGTTGGAGGCTGATTTCTCCAATGGTTTCAGACAAGACTTTTAAGTGACTACCATACTATGATTGGCATAATTGATTTGGTCAGCACATATAAGAAAGGGTTAACCAAAAGATCATTCTACCAGAATTTAGTTCTTGCTGACTTACTAGTTTCAGGCAATGAAGATCTTATAGTAAATGTCCCATTGGGGTGTTGGACCTTTAAGACATTTGAGCTTTGAAATTAAACTGAAAAACATGTATGCATATGCATGTCTGAGCATACTTGCTTCAAGCAAATTAAAAATTAGCAAAAAGCTTAATCATCATATAAAAATCTATTGTACAGCAATATTATGAGAATTTGTATTTGTACTGACTTATGATAATATTAGTGCCTGAAAGAGACAGTTGTTTGTTCTACTGGTGTTTTAGGCAATATGTAATACAAAGCATTGGTGCTCAGTTTCCTGCGTATACAAACTAGATACTGATGGTTACCTTTATGTTTACCCCCTACAGCAAAATAAATCATATCTAGATCAAGATGGCTTCCAACAATAATTAAACATGGTGGTCATATTGAAATATTTTTTAAATGGGGATACACAATTTAATATGCAAATAAAATAAATCCTATCTCAAATGTGAATAACTATTCAATGAAAAGAGATAAAATGTTATTTTGAAAAAAAAATTGCAAAAATTCTGAAATTCTGAAATTCAAAATAAAAAAAATAAACTTCAATATTTAAATGATGCCATAATTTGTGATTAACATTCAAACACAGTTATAATGCTCAATCTCATGCTACATCAAATCTTGCACGCATAGTTGCTTAAAACATTCATATAAGCACAATCAATAACATCAAATATACAGTGTTTTATATAAAAGCTAAAGATATTATATTCATGTCCTTTTATAAAAACACAATGGTTATTAAAATAATTAGGCCTCATTCTGAACCAAAATTTATACAGGTTAACATCAGAAAGCCTACCATCTTTTGCACTCTTTTTAGCAGCTCTGGAACCAGCTTTTTCTTTGCCTCCTTTCCCCCCACTGCCCTTGGCCTCATCCTCAGGAGGGGCTTGATCTGTGATTAATGCCACTAATTTCTTTAGTGTTCCAGTCTCTTTTACTATCTGCAAATATAACAATTTTGATTTGTTGTTTGTCTGATTGGGATTATAATAAGTGCTCCTTTTGGTACAATGCCAGTACCTGTGTCTTTGAAGGTGCCTTAGAACTAGATCATTTAGTCACTAAACAGCCAGAAGATGTCCTAGTCCTAAGACTGGAAAAACTGGGCTAAGGAGCAAACTAAATGTCATAATTCAATCACTTTTTTATATAATGTTGTAGGGTTTTGACACATGTCTATTATTGAAAGTCTTAGGGCAACCTGTAGAAGTTTGTGATTTACTCATTTTTGATAGCTGTCTCATAGACAATCAAACCACATCTCCTTTTTTTACATTAATTTTCACAGATTTGAGATAAATTTGATATCCTCATTACTTGCAAAAACTGAAACTTTTTCACATAAAACATGTAAAACCAAGTGAATCCCGCAAATTCATTTTAGATTTAAACATATTTATTCAAATAATCATACATTTATAATTTAAGAAAATAAATTTTTGACAGGAATTGAAGTGACAAGCTAAATAATGCTTACGTAAATCTGTTTCTTTGAATGTGCAAGAAAATTAGATATAATTATTAATTATGCTACATGATAATGCTTTGTACAAAAAAATCTTGGAATGATTAATAATAAAATTATAGCTATAAGTTAGTAAATCTTTTACTGTTAATAATAAACATTAGAACTTTAAGAAAATATCAAGGTCATCTTACAGGGTGAGGGTTAATCAAACAGTTTTGACATTCAAATAAAAGTATCACCAAACTGCAAAGTCACAGTTTAAAAAACTTGAAAACCATTACTACAGACCTGCCATGAATCATGTATTGATGTGAAATATTTGATCTTTTAATCTTTGGTCAGACAGTTGATAACAGGTACCCATATCAGTGACAAGTCCAAACAATTTGTTTAATTAGCTCTTTAACCTATCACTATATAAGATACTACTGTCTCCGACAATAAAATTATCTTTATACTAACTTTATGTCCATAGAGTGTACTTGTCTGTGGGCTAAGAGGATCATATATTTAACTCTGACTACAAAGTCAGACAACTTTTACCATGTATTAGAAACATTTGGGTTGAGGACAACTGATAACCAAAGTTCATTAATCACCTATTTCACTTTCTAGATGTGCCTTTATTAACACAGATGTTTGGCTCTGGTCTTATGAAAAAACTCACAGAAAAGCCAAAGAAAGATAACCCTGTTTGCATCTGCTGGTAGGGCTTAATAGATCAACAATAAATCGACCACGAGATTTGGATTTCTGACTAGATAATATTTAAGAAAACTAGAACTGAAGAACTAATAATTAACAAACTTAAAGTAATATAAGAGGGCTAGACATATAGACAAATTCAGAGTCCAGTCTGCCTTTGTGCAAATAACACAACTTCCAGTAAAATTTTACTTCACAAAGTTAATATTTTGACATTACAGTAAAAATTCAATTGTTGTTCTGATGTCAGTAAGGTCAAGAAGAGTAAATCTTAGGTCACGGGGAATAATATTTTGGACTGTGAAGTCAAGTATAGGTCCAGACAGATACAAAAATGTAGGATTATAATTTGTACATACTTGTTTTGCTATTTTCTTGTAGAACACTAGATGTCATATAAAAAACCCCAAAAGTGTAGGGTTTTTGAAAATCAACCTCAACAATTTCACCCTATATTTTACTTTTGATCTTGTGATACATGAAAAATTTGTTAACAAGACCTGTCTGACAGCTAGGGAGATAAACTGGTTCATCTACTGATAACATAAAGTTCTAAAGTTCTGTAAAAAATCAACTTATCTTGAAACAAAAACATTTAAAAACCCATCAGTACAAATTTTTATAAACAGCAATAAGATTTATTGCATTTTAATTCCCATCCTATATGAATTTCTTTAAACTAACATATTGAAGTTTACAATAAAAATGGTGGTTGTCTTTCATAAAAAATAACACAGCTCCTTTATTGCTATACATGTATAACATTAGGATAATTAATGCAGATAGTTTTTTGGAAAAACATATAAACATGATTTGCAATTTTATCACTTACATTTACCTAAACAATGGATGCATTGCAACAATCAAAACTAATTTTTGTTTTTTTGTTTTTAATTGAGGTTTTTTACCCCTTTTAACACTATTTCAGTAATATCACAACTTTTTCCCCTAAAAGGTGGAGGTATCCAAAACCATGACCTTGGTCAGATTATCCAACACTTAATGTAATAATGTAAATTACCTCTAAACTTTCTTGATCTTCCAGGAGGTTAGATAAGACCATGACTGCCATCACATGTAAATCATTCCATTCTGGGTGGGCTACAAAGTCTACTAACTTGGACATGGCTTCAAGTTCTCTCAGAGCTCCTCGGTTGTCAGCTATAAAAATACAAATATTTTCTGTTTAACACATGCTCCATCAACATGACCATGCCTTCTATTTTAACCAGAGTAGCTCAAGTTAAAACAAAAAACAAATATAAAAAATAGGCCAAGCTAAATTGTCCTTCAACCCCGAGGTTTTTGCCTCTGTAAGTAGGTAGCCAAAATATTTTATTTAAATTTTTTAGCTTAAAAATATTATTACAGTTTAAATTCTTACTAATTTGCTTAATGAATTATTTGATATAACAAAATTGTTTTTGATGGGTAGGCCATATCTGTTTTGGTGAGTGAGGGAAGGGCAATAAAACATGTTATTTTAGGCCTTACATTCTGAAAATTGCACTGTTCTGATCGGTTTTCAAAGCTGATCTAATTATGAAATAATTCATGATAGCCAAAATTTGTTCTGATTTTACCATGAACTGTAGTTGTTAACTCATTTAATTTTATCCTGAGAAAGGGATAAAATTTGTATTAACAACAAAAGCACATGGTAAAGTAAGAATAAATTATGGGTGCCGTGATTTTTTTCTATTCTTATATGGTAAATATAAAAAAGAACAGAAAGAAAAAACGCCATTGACTGTGATGTTGTTATATGCATTGAACACATTGTGTGGTCAGATTGTAATGTAATTCACATTATATGGAGATTTGACCATGGTTAAATCCTGTTGATGTTTTCAGAATGGTTTTTTTTCATCCCTCTACTGTAAGGGTTTAGAACTGAGCTGAGAAATTTGGAGAACTATCTTTCATGTGTTTAATGTTCAATTGAGAACTAAATTTCTCAAAAGACTTTTTTATAAATCAAAAGCTATGGTTGAGATTCAAACAAGTGAGGACACAGAAATATCTCACCTGAAAATTGGAATTGCTGACTTAAAATGTAGACCGAGACAAGACAAAAAGTAGACTTGACTTCAAAAATGAGGTCAAGGTCAAATGAAATATAGCACACTGGCAGGTATACCGGTACATTATGATCTAACTACATCACATATGGTGTGTCTTGGAATAATGGTTGTTGAGAAATGGACTTTCGTGTGAAAAAATTACAAAGTCACTCAACCGTGAAAATAAGGTCAAGGTCAGATGTCATATGTCAAAATAGCAAGTTATCACAAAGATCTAACTACCAACCAAATATGGTGGATCTAGCTACTAAGGTTGTTGAGAAATAGACTTAAATGTGAAAACTTGTCACAAAATTAACAAAGTCACTCATCTATGAAAATGAGGTCAAGGTTAAATGGCATATAAAAGACTGACAAATACCAAGCAAGATCTAACTACAGACTTAATATATTAGGTCTAAGTATGACAGTTGTTGAGAAATTTACTTAAATGTAAAAAACATTGTGAAATCACTCAACCATGAAAATGAGGTCAAGGTCAGATGTCATATAACAGACTGGCAATCTAAATGCAGACCAAATATGGTGGACAAACTACTACAGTTGTTGAGAAAGAGACTTGAATGTGAAAACTTGTCACAAAATTGACAAAGTCACTCATCCATGAAAATGAGGTATAGTTTAAATGGCATAAAAAAGACTGACAAGTACCCATTAAGATCTAACTTCAGACTAAATATAACGAGTCTTGGTATGACAGTTGTTGAGAAATGAACTTAAGTGTAAAAAGTTTGCAAAGTCATTCAACAGTCAAAATGAGGCAAAGGTCAAATGACATAGAGCAGACTGGCAAGTACTCACCAAGACCTAACTACAGACAAAATATGGTGGGTCTAGATATAACAGTTGTTGAGAAATGGACTTGAATGTAAAAACTTGTTGAAGATTTTCAAATTTTTTTACAAAGTTACTGAACCATGAAAACGAGGATAAGTTCATATCATGCACTACCTGCATACCAAATTTGGTTTACCTGGGTCAAACAGTTTCCGAGATATAAAGCTTAAAACAAAGTTTACGCTGCTGCCGCCACCGGAGAATAACACCTAGCTTTGCAAGACAAACATGTGAAGGTGAATTGTCATTTCCTAGTTAAAATTCTACTATGAAGTCACAAAATCTTATATAATGTCTAGGCCACAAAACTTTTTATCAATTATATATGGTGCATATTTGTTAGCTTCAAGGAGAAATATGATGAATGACATCTTAAAAACATACATATTGGTTAGATTCAATGACAGATATGACAATAATTCACATACATATCAAGTAAAAATGAACATTGTAGTGAGATAAATGGCAAAGATTGCTACAAATACTCTAAATTTTACATAAAATGTATATGGATATTTAAAAAAATAAAAACACAAGTAACATAAATCAACCTATCTTCTCGAGCTACTAATGGCTGAATAAAAGATGAAATTTATATTTGCGCAATATAAATTAAACTATAAATTTTGTGATATGAAAATCTGTTAAAATTTTCCATTATTATTTGCCATTTTTGGTTTTCCTTTGGTAGTACTATAATAATTAAGAATGAAGACATTATCTATTATAAAATAAATACTGTCAAAGATGTAATTATTACAGACTTTTATGATATGTTATTAGAAGTTGTGAATTTTGTAACATTATATTAATGGAAAATTTAATGACCCTAATAATGGATAATGGCAGTCTTTTATTACCTGTCTTAATTAACCAGGTGTCATCTTAAATGTTTTGTAAATCATATCTGAAGGTCACAACTATAAATGTTATTTGGGCCACTGGGTGGATAAATTCTACTTGTTGTCATAGTAAAACAGCAACTGATAATTATAAAACAGAAAATAGAAAACCAGTAAATATAGGGTGCAACCTAGCAAGATGGGCCTTGGCTTATCTAATGAAAATATAAGTTTACCTATGTTGGGTAAATATAGTGAATTTTTCTATGCTGTATATATATGTATTTCAAAGCGTAACCTCTCATCAGAATGTTAAAACGAAAATAAAGGAAAACTAAGATCTAAAGTCCAAACAAATCGGAATAGGAAGCCAAATACACTGGAAAGGACCTCTACAAGTGATACTTATAAATGTAGATTATTGTTGATCGACTGCCTCGGTGGTGTAATGGTTAGCGTGCTCGCCTCGAGTGCGGAAGGTCATGAGTTCGATCCCCAGCCGAGTCAAACCAAAGACATTAAAATTGGTATTTGTTGCTTCTCCTCTAAGCACGCAGCATTTAGGAAAAAGAGCAAAGACTGGTCGGTCCAGAGTCAGAAAAATGTTTCTGGGTAAAGTGGCATGTCTTTCTGCGGACTGTTGCTTTCGTGAGCTAGCACATTAAAAATCTGGCTTAGCGTGTCTGTCTAGTACACAGCAGGGTTTATTAATTATCACTCATCATTAATATATGCTTTCGTACTGAATATGCATGAAATATTTGCCACTGGACGTTAAGCACCATCCAATCAATAAATTTATATGAGATCCATAGTATCCATTGAGATGTTGATGTTAAGATAAAGATATGAGAGATCTTTTAAAGATGACCAAAGATGATCCTTTATCGCTGGACTGCCATCATTGAAATTCAGTGACTTCACCTTTCTTATGATGTCAAAGAACAATAGAACCACTGATAATTTTTTTTGGATATCTTATGTCTGGTAATGCCTAATGGAATTATGAAGCCAGTGAGATAAAAGTCAAAACACATAAACCTGCAATAAATTTCAAAACAATTATTCTCTCATATGGTAAGCACCCATTAAAAAGAGAAGTTATAACTCATCATAAATTTTATTGTTCCACTACTTCAGGTAGAAAGAGCACTGTAACTCGTAAATAAAACAACCCTAATGAAAAAACATCTGAAAATAAATAGTTTTGACATTACAAGGTTCTTTGTTATTTCACTTAATTTCAAAGTTTTGGCAGAAAACACTTAGTCAGGCAAAAGCATGAACTCGACAAGAAGTCATGTACTATGCATATTACATCTCACCCTTAGGACATATTTGACTATTTATGCAAGAAATCTAGGCCAACATATACCAGTAATGCCTGCTCAAGCATTTTGAAATCATGTTCGTTGGAGCATAAATTTGGAAAAATAAAACACAAGAACAATATTTTTTTTTAAACTAGTGCATACAATTTTAATTCTCCATTTTATTACGAGGACTAAATGAATTTATAAAATATAATTTGTCAAAACTCTGACAAACCTAATGTAAAACACCTGGTAACAAAAAATCCAAGACAGCTCCTATTCAATTAACTAGCTTGAAATCTCTACAAGGGCACATATGAATACAAGTGTATTTTATAGTCCATTATAAGGTATAATAATCATCCATTTTGAGGTACCATATTCCTCCCCTTAAGTGCCCCTGCCGCTATTGCCCCCCCCCCCCCCCAACTTCATTTTGTTTAGAATCCTTAAGTGCCCCCTCAAAATCCTGCTATCACAAGGCTCAACAAGTT
>JARWCS010376097.1:0-10082 GCA_034783895.1 Geukensia demissa
GATATGCCGTCATCTGTCGGTCCGTGGTCATTTTTGTCAGTCAGGACTGACAGGTCCGTCGATTTTCAAGAACACTGCTCCTTTGTTACATTGATCTTTCGTCAGCTGTATTTGTCAACTACATCAGTTTGATGATACTATGTTTACTAGTCTGGATTAATTTTATATGTAATGTGTTCAGTTACCTTCAGCAGTGTAAAAACATTATTTTCTTTTTGTGGAATAACAAAAATTATCAAATACAGCTTTTAAACTTGGTATTTTTAATTTTTAATAAGAAGAAATAATATAAAATAACTTGAAAAGTCAAGTTTGTTGCTTTATTAACATCACATGTTTCTTTATAGTATCATATTTTTTACTTTTCCTGTATTGGCTAAATCAACATTTTTAAAAGGTCAGGTGACTGTTTCACAAATCATGCCTTAAAATTATTTATACATAAATTGTTAAAAATGTATGCAATTTACTACTTAACTGTATGATCTGTTGCTTTGTTCAATGGTTTCCAGTTGAATAATATATATGTAATATGATATCCTCTGTATTTTAGGTTACTGATGTATGGAAAGTGGCACAGTGTTCAGATCCTAGTATTATGATAATCAAAACATATCAAACCAGTATTTTAGTGTAATCATCAGAAAAATTGTAAACCAAAGAAGACATATATTGGGATAATCATGAAGTATTAATCCAGTATTACATGTACTTCCAATTTTCTGAATAAAAGAAAACCAAAGGTGCATTAAAGTTTTATATTTTATATAACATTTTGATAAATGGAGTATTATGATATTGATATATATTTTTTTCTTATAAGGTTGTGATCAGTTGATGTAAAGTTTTGCTCAGCATTTTATTATTTTATTTTATAATTTTAAATACATACATTCTGTTGTTTTCATATACATCAATTCATTTGTTTATCAAATCATTTTTTGACAACTGGTGCAATGTATTATTCATATGCAAGTAAATATGTTTTAATAACAATTTGACAGAATTTTTTAAATAGTTTCATATTCTTTAAGATAGTTTTGAAATATCCTGCTGCACTAATTACCACTCAGTCAGGTTTTTTATGACATAGTTTTATTCACTTCTTAGTTGAACGTGAAAGTAAAAGAAGTCAAATAAACAATATCAGAATTAACACAATGTCAGCTGACATTATTTAATCCAATGAAATTTTTTAAAATAAAGCCATAAAGTATTTAGAATCTATATAGAAAAATATTGAATATCCAGATATAATATTAGTTCAAACTGATATTTTTTAAATTATCTGCCTCAAGTTGGGATGTGATGAAAATGTGGTAATATGTAGTGGCCTACTAACCAGATTTCAGTTAATTTTAGTGTCAGTTGATGTAATGTGTAAAAAGGAAATTTGCACACTGACCGTTATTTATCATCTTCTGTTCCCCAAGTGGAGTGGACATGGAAACCCTCAACTTTCTAATATGAATTCTATATTTCAGTTTAAAATTAAAGCTTTGGATTAAGTACCGGTTATTTAATTTAATAGAGAAAAGACATGGAAAACTGGTACAATGTGTGTTAAAGAGGAAGTCAATTGAGTGTTTAATGAGATACATTGCATTTGTTTATAAAATTATTTCAGATAAAAAAAGCTTTAGAGGTGCTCTGTCACTATTGATAAGGTTTAATTAATTCCGTGAGTTATTCTTTATTATTTCAGCTGAAATCAGCTCTGATATTTTATTAAAGATTAATTATATTCACACATTAAAAACAAGTTATTATTTTTTGTAACATTTTTTAAACACATGTGATAAAAGTATGTAATTCTGCTCAACAGTGTATTACATTATATTCAGAGTATATTTATTTTTTTACTGAAGTCTGTCTAAAAATTGAAATCCAATATAAAATACAAATGTATATGTTGTTACACATATGACTTTAAAGCTTTCTTGAATCTGCAGTTTTATTATGTTGCAATTAATACTTCTCTTTACAGATTAGAAAATAATGTGACTTGTTTTTATGACTATTTTAGAGATTTGAAAATGTTATTTAAACTCTTATGTACTAGACCCTGTAATGTGAACAAAGCAGATTTGTCTTTTGGGTAATTACTTTAGTTTTATCTAGATTTTTATGATCTTTTATCACCATTGTTATATTTTAAGGTTATTCAAAAGACAGAATGAGTGAATATGCCTAATATGAATATTTTGTCTTATTGAGTCATTTTGAAAGATCTTTGATTAAGACATACTTATAGGGTGCCTATACATTATTATTTATACAATGGATATGTTATGTTGTTATACTATAGTAATCATGGTGCTTTAATTTGTTATTAATTTTTCTAACTGTTATTGATTATTTAAGCTCTGTGCAGTTATTAATTATTAATTATAAATTTTACGAAAAATATTATTTCATTTATTACACATTCTCAGTATGATAATGACACATTGAATTCTGTGTCTTTTCCTCAATTTCAAATTGATATTAACATGATTAATAGCAATAATTAACAGCCCTTGAGAATTTTAAGAATCATGTCATGAATGCTCCTTATGAGATGCTGACTAAGGGCCCATTGTGCAATTGTGGTGCATGACTACTGCACAATGTCGAACTATTTTCACTGAGATTAAAAGTATAAACAAAACACAACAAGAAGAAATTTCCAGAGATTTTTGTGCGAAAATCACTTTTAAAGTATAAATGAGCCCTAAGTGTAGTTACTAAGTTGCCAATCTGTCATAAAAAATAGTCATAAGCCAAGTACTATTTTTATACTTAATATTTGGACCTTAAGAGCAATGTTTTAGTTTTTAGTACTTGAGTGCATGATATGATGCTGATCCAGTGCTGATGAACTTAGGCACTGATTTTCCATCCAAAAAGACTTTGTTTAATATAGGACTCTATGGGTAATGCAAGACTTCTCCTTAAAGAAACCAAGGAATGGATTGAAACCAAACATGGCGTTGATGTTATTAGGTTGACCAATTATTGTTTCATTGGTGCTGATTCATCATCCAATATTGCTGCAAGCTGAAGACTTAGTTAAATATTGGACCCTATGCAAAATTTCTTAGTTTTAGCAGGAAATAAAATTAATAATAAACATTTTGAAATAAAAAGCTTTATTACAGACAAAAGCACTATTAGACAACCCAACAGTAAGTAAAAAAGTCAAAGTCTGGAAAATTTTTAATTTGCCAATTACTCATTTTTCACAGACTATAGTAGCTATAAGGCAAATTTATTAGTAAAAAAAATCACTATCAAATTATCTTTCTATTGTTCTCTAACCAATATTAAGACAGGGTTTTCTTTACTAGGTCTAAAACATTGATGAAGTGAAATTTATTTTTCTGTTTCAAGGTTTAGGATAAAAATCACTATTGACATAGAATGTTATCATCAATTTTATCATAATGGTCAATATAATGTTTTTTCTTAAAAAATTAAACAATACATTCAATGCAATATAATTTTCAGAAACAGCCAATCTTTCCCAGTGTGGCGAAAATAAAGCTAAGAAGAAAAAATCTGAACTGTTAAAACAGTCTTTATACAGTTTTAAAAAACAATGAACAAAATAAATTTTGAAAGCCTATAAAATAATATTCCTATACTACAAAACCAAACTTTTGAATGGATATTACAATAATTTTCATACAGAGCTAAAGGCCCCAAAATTAAATGTCGTATCATTCAAATGCCAGTTAAGTTTACAATGTTAAAAGAGTAACAGTGAAACATAAAAAACAACAATAACCACTAGAGAGTTAAACAGGTTTGTGAGTGCTCCCCAAACCTAGCACTGGAATGTGACAAAAATAAACCTTAAAACAAATCATATTCTTAAGTCTTAACGTATAAGTTAACATGGTCAATTACAAATATAACAAGAGAAAACAAGATGTTAAGAACTTGGTTATATTCTTTGTTCTCTTAAAGTAGGACATCAAAACATGTCCAACTGGATTTTGTGTAAAATATCATAGGATTCATAGCCCAAGAAAACAAGGTATTGTGCAAATGCCAAAATTTAAAAAGTAAAAATGGCATGCAGGAAAAAAGGAACAAAATACTGAATAAATTTACTTTTGATTTAAATTATTGAGAAAAGAGCCAATGTTGATTTCCAAAGAGCACAATGTTCAAAGATCTAAGAATATTTAAATAAAGATAACAAGTTTATTCAAGTAACTTAGTCCTAATTGGTTGTGCTTACATTTATGAGTTTTAGTTGCAACATTTCAATAAAAGTTTAGGTATGATTTCACATTTTTGTGTCGGGTTTCTGCAGAGGCAGCCAAACTTGAGAATTCAGTCTTTATATGTTTGAAAAACTTAAGTATATTTTTCCCTAATTTATGAAAATGGAATTGTTGACCTAATCATTTGCTAGTAATACAAAGTTTATGCGCATCAAAATCTAAAACATTAATGTATGCATGTGCAAAACCAACAAGATGAGAAATATATACACCATATGAAGGAAAAAAGGAATTTAGATAAATTGCACACTTTTTTTCTAAAAAAACCAAGAGAATTTTTCACAACCCAAAAATAGTTAATCACCATTACATATCAGTACTATCATTAAAACTTGCTGGAAATACCCTTATTCTTACTAAAACTTTATTTAAAGAAAATAAAGCAAAATCAGACATGCTAAAAATCTAAATTAACAGATTGAAGAACAAACAACAACAAAAAAAAGTCAAACACTTAATAATTTTTATGCATTATGACCAAGTTTGGTTTTTGTAAATTGTCAAAAAGCTGAAAGATAGAGAAATTGGTAATATTTTATGCAAAAATGTGAATCAGTACCAATAAAATATTAGCAAAGACAATAGAATATAAATATATTTAAATAAATGTTCCTTTTAAAGGTATTTATAAAGGGAATCTCACATTGTTAATCATTGATTATAGTATTTTTACAATTTGAAGGTTTACCTTTGGAGATCATTAATGATTTAAAATTGTAACATTTTGTTTCTCTTAATCTTTAATGGCATGGATGGAGTGATTTTGCTGTTATAAGTAAAAATTTTGTCTGAAAACCCCGGCTTAATTGTGACGTCCACCAAATGGCATGTAGCCTTAATATTCACTTACCAAACTACATGTGGAGACACGTAAATTCGCCTTAGAAATAGAGAAGTTATTTTGTTACATTACTCAAGATGATAGAAATACCGAAAAGATGGGAATGGTCAACTTATGAAGCGTTTAAGGGCAAGCCATAATGTACAAATCCTAAGTTTTTTTAGGTCCAAGAGGACATTCAGACTATAACTTAAAACTTCTAATGCGCTGGTTGTGTTTCATTACAAACTTTCAGTAATTAACACCATCTTATATGTTTGTTTTTTATATCCATGACTTGTTTTTGAAAAACACGTCATTAAATTTTTAGGGGTAGAAGTATATAGTTAAACAAATTAAGAGATGAGCTACATTTTAGCCTTGGTTTTTTGGCTTATATAATTCCTTATAACTAGTGACGATTTATTTATACATGCACAGAGATTATTATATAACACTTCCATGTTACATCAGGTATCAACCTAAGACTCCAGTATAATTCCCAGAACTTAAACAGATTTGTAACAAATATTAGAATGATTACAGCGTACAAAACATTGAAAAGTTTTGGATACCAGAGCAATCAAATTTTTTTAGTGCCAATAAAAAGCTTTTACTTAATTCATTTACTGCGAACAAAAAACATGCAAAATACCAGAGCCTCTAGACTTTTCTAAAAACATTACATCTAATGTAAAATTAATGATTGATGCATTGAGAACACACATGGAAATCAAACTTCAACAGTTGCAATACTTTCAAAAATTAAAGGAGATTATTATTAATCATGTGTCAGTTTTGTCTTCCTTTGGAATTTCAACTTACGTTAAGGACTGCGACCTTCCTTCATTGTATTCGATACCAAAGTTACGTTAGTTTTCTTAAAAACACCGTTTAATTACTGGATCTGCCAAATATCCTACCAAGCCCCTCTGAAAGCTTTTAACTTCAAAATCAACAACTATCAAGATGGGCCATCAGAAATGCTGCTGCGCAAAGTATACAAGAAGTTGCGTAAATCAAATTTGGATGCTAAAGAACTCTAAAGAGCTGATGGAATTTTAAACTCAAGATCTCTGTCCTTTTGTAATAACATCTTAACATTTTATATGTACCAGTACTCCTTTATTACAGCAAAACCGCATGCACTTATCAAATCAAGATGAAAAGATCTAATTCACAGTTCTCTTCAAAGAACAGAGAAGGACGAAATAGAGACATTATTGTCGGTAGGACCAGAACAATCATAAAGGGGGATATAAAAATGTTAGATTTCCTAATTGACAACATACTTATTCAGTTTGTTGGACGAGTTTTCAAGCAGACTATCGACATTTCAATGTGAACTAAATGTTTTCCTTTCCATGTCGATTTATTTCCTCACTCTTCTGGGGCATACTTCTGCAAGAAAGAAATTAAAGCTGGTCCAAACCTTTAATTTCTGCTTCCATTATAAAGATGATGTTCTTTCGTAAAATAATGTTCGATTTTTTGTGATTACTTTTACCTTATCTATCCAAAAAGACTTTGCAATTAAAGCACAATAGACACTAAGTGGAGATGTGGTAGTGCACTTCCTTTTCATGTTCCCAATATTGCCTCATCTTGAATCAGACAATAGAGGATGACTTCATACCAAACCGTATGACAAACGCGATAGCTTCAACTTCCTAATAGTCAACTTCATTGGCAATAACATTTCAGCTAGGCCAGTGTATATAGCGCATATACCTCCCAGCTCCTACGTTTTTCAAGAGCATGTGTCCAATTCAGCCATTTTCCAGTCGGAAAACAGACAAGACCATGACCAACAAAATTAAACGAAAGACAAACATAGAACACACAACACTACACTGAAACTAAAGCTGGAATAACACGAACCCTACAAAAACCAGGGTGAGTTCAGGTGCTCCGGAAGGATTAGCAACTTCTGCTTTACTAGTGGCACCCATCGTGCTACTCAGTAGACAACGTCGGTGTATAGTCACAATCAATGTTAGTCATAACCGGTATAGGAACGGATCTGTATTCACTGCAGTGGAAAGATAGCTATTGTCATTTGTGAAATGGACATTTCGTACCGGTCAACCAAGTCATGATGGGGACCGAAATGACTAATCATTCCCTGAGAAGCCCTTGACACAGAACCTGTTCGAATAGGCATACATGTATGTTTTTCCTCGTTTGAAGTTACTAAAGGAGTCGCACGGTTGACGCCACAAGCTTGTCTGTCGGTATCATGGATATTGAATAACAGATGAAGGTGGACCTTTACCTGGGAATTTGCACAGTAACCTAAAAACCGGTTATTCACTTTCTCCGCCTAGTACATTTGTAGTTGTAATTCCTTTAAGGCTTAATCTTTCCCCTTTACCCATTATTAACTAATACCGTATTGGAGAATGGGCAGTGCTGTGGGTTTCTTTAAGGAGACAGGACATTCTTACCCTTTCGAACTGTCTGAGTTCCCTCCCGACTTTTGGGGTCCGCATTGATTATAGGTTCATGTTTGTAGTTTTATATGTCCGTCTTGTTGATGTTCTCAAGATTGCCGTGTGTGTTGAATTGTCCCCTTTTGTTTGGCACTTTGGTTTTCTTTTGCTCCCTCTTTTCATGCCCACTTTACTGGGAAGTGGCCATTCTGCAATTCCAGTATTATTTTAAAAAATTAAGTTAAATACTTTATTTATTTACTTTATCCAGGTTTTTATTATAAAAAATTTTAATTTAAAGGTGAAGGGTCGTTAAGCCGCATTTTTGGCCCAAGAATTTGGCTGAAAAATGAAGTGTCTAATGTCTGTTATTCTATATAGTTTTTATTGAAAAATGCCAATTAAAAGAAAATCCAACATTTATTAGTTTAATTTGGTTGGTACAATGGTTATGTGGCACAAAGAAATTGCTTTAATTGTGAAAATACTCCGAAATTACTTGATTCGAAATTTGATAAAATTTTGTCGAATTTAATATAGATCGCAAAAACATCACAACCAAACTTTGCACAATTAAAGGTTTATCAAGTACAAACATTTATTAAAATATATTTGCGATCTGTTTTAGTGCGGACACATTTATTTTGATCAAAACATCTCAAAAAGTATTATTACATAAAATGTAACATATCTAGTTAACATAGTTAAATGTGCCCTCTTGTTTTGTCAAAATCATGAAAATAATATGAATTCAAATTATGAATTATTAAAAGACGGTTATTGAACAACATTTTCACATCAACTTATTGTTGTGTCATATAATATATAATTTTGGGCCAAATATGGGCCTTAACGTACCTACTCCTTTTTAACAATGTCAAAAAGGGCAAAATATATACTATTTTAATGGAAAAAATATGGTATATATGCTAGAAAGACATCATCCACATCTTACATACGTTTATCAAAAATATTAAAGTCAAATTTTACTGAGTGTAAAGCGCTTTCTTTAGTTTCCTTCATTAAAACTATCAAAATATTTAGAACCACCAAATTAAGATAACGTTACATTGGTCGTCAAATTATCCTGATCGCTATCCCTCATCCCACCCGATATTAGGTTTTTTTCTCAATACCATCGTCGTCGTGGTCAACAGAGCTTTTCTGTAAATATAAAAAAATGAAAGAAATTGAAACAGATTGCAGAAATGTGACGAGACAAGTAAAGAGATCAAATGAGGCAATATACCAACATTTATTTACGAAATTCAAATTATTCTTTATTGCATTATCGACATTCACGCTAATGTGTTGAATGTGACCACTCGTAAAATTAATTTTCCCCGATTAAATACAATGTAAACTTTTTTGTTTTTTTCACACATTTTCTGTGGAAGTCGGACTTCATTTATTGATAACACTCTTGATATCTTTTATGCAAATGATTTAATTTGAATCATTGCTAATCTGAAGACACATTAGGCATTTCAAAAATACCTTATGTCTACATCTTTGACTATGTTAACACATTCTTAAAAAAAACCTGAAAACCAATAGTTAACATAGACATAACACAGAGAAACCCCTAAATCTTTATAAAGACGAAGATTTAACAGAAATATAAAATTTGTGATTCACTCATTTTTTCCAGATCTATAAGACCAGAAATCTGACAACAAGGGTGTTCTATTTAAAGCACAATCTATTGTTTCATTAATGTCTTGATTTTAGCAACCTAAGTGAAATAATAGGGGTCTTTTAATAGCCATTAATGATATTTTTACGATTTTTCTTTTTAGTCAATGCTAGTATTAAAATGCAGTTTTAAATATATTCGTGTACATTAAAGTAGACATGTTTCAGATGAAAATCTAATGATTAGCACTGCTGTTGCCGCATAAATTTCTACAAGGATTCATCCCATTAAGGTTGAAATCGTCCCTCCTTAAATTCTATTGTCACGAATTGGTTGACCCATATGGTATCAGTGTATCTCTACTAGTCTCTACTAGTTATGGACATGCTACCGGTCATTCAACAATAATTTGACCTCTTCTCGGAAAGATAGATATGATTTTAAATTCATTTTGAAAACATGTAACAGTTTTTGACTGCACCATATCACTAAATCAATTTGCAAAAATACCCATAGTTTGTCCACTACACCATTGATATAAGCACTATGAAGTACCAGCTGTTGAGCAATAGCCACTAAAATCAACTTCAAGCTGTTTTTTAACAATCGTATGTGAAAAGACTGAAATGTCTTTTATCGTCCAAGTAAATTCCTTTCATTTAATATCATTATATCATATATAAAACTATGTACTATTACATGTTAATAGCATCAAGTACACAGTGATATTCTAAATGCAGATCTTCATTGGCAATCAGAATTGGATAATCTTAAATATTACCCGCAAGTCATATTTAGTTTTTTTTAATATCTTGTCTTATAATCATAACCTTGACCGGTACAAAATATCCATTTCACAAATGACAATGGATATCTTCCCACTGTCATGAATACAAATCCGTTCCTATACCGGTTGTGAC
>JARWCS010376108.1:0-10081 GCA_034783895.1 Geukensia demissa
AGATATGGGGGAATTATCAAGGAGACCAAAGATATGGCAGAAATATCAAGGATACCAAAGATACACATATATATGGGGGAATATCAAGGAGACCACAGATATGGGGGAAATATCAATGAGACCACAGATATGGGGGCAATATCAAGTAGACCAAAGATATAGGGGAAATATCAAAGAGACCACAGATATGGGGGAAATTTCAAGGATACCACATTAAAGATATGGGGGAAATATCAAGGAGACCAAAGATATAGGGGAAATATCAAAAAGACCACAGATATGGGGGAAATACAAAGGAGACCAAAGATATGGGGGAAATATCAAGGAGACCAAAGATATGTACTACCACTTACAGCTCCCTAAGATCCACTGCCCTTTAATGGCTCTTACACCTCTCTTAGATCTGCCACCTTTTACGGCCTCTTTCACCTTCTTTTGATTCCCCCTTTTATAGCTTCTTACATCTCTTTTAGATCCACCACCATTTACAGCCGCTTTCACCTTCTGTTGTTCCACCTTTTACAGCCTCTTACACCTCTCTAAGATCCATTACCCTTAACTACCTCTTACACTTCCCTTAGGTCTCTTGGATCAACCACCCCTGTACAGCCTCAGAGCCCTCTTACACCTCTCTTAAATCCACTTTCTCTACATAATACTTCTGACATTAAACAAATAATCTTTTATAAATGCCTTATGATTGATTCCCCATTTGTAACAGGCACCATTCTTTCCTCAATCAATGATTTTCGACACTTCTGAACATTGTTACATGATAAATTGCTCTGATAACAATTATCTTTTTAATGAGATAAATACTTTTTAATCTGTATCTTATCATCGAACTTTGTTATATACATCAAATATTTCACTTCTAATCTTGACATAAATCATTTCAAATCATGAAACTAACATTTTGTCAAAGACAATAGTAGTAATATTACATAGGGTCAAAACCCTCTGTTTTGAAAAGGTTTGAGTATCAAACTTTGTTATTTACATTGAATATTTCCCTTCTGATCTTGACATAAATTATTTCAAATCATGAAAATAACATTTTGTTAAAGACAATACTAGTAATATTACATAGGGTCAAAACCCTCTCTGTTTGAAAAGATTTGAGTATCAAAACTTTGTTATTTACATCAAATATATCACTTCTAATCTTGACATAAATTATTTCAAATCATTTTGTCAAAGACAATAGTAGTAATATTACATACGGTCAAATCACTCTCTGTTTTGGAAGGAAATTTGAAGTATAAAACTTCTAATCTTGACATAAATCATTTCAAATCATGAAAATAACATTTTGTCAAAGACAATAGTAGTAATATTACATAAGCTCAAAACCCTCTATGTTTTGAAAAGATTTGAAGTAGATATATGATAAATACAAGTGTCATGGTCTCCCAGGTCAAGTTATAGACTCTTATTGCAAGAAACACATACAGTTACTGGTAATTAAAACTGTTGACATCTACAAACATGTACTAGTCCACCTCAGACTTATTCACACTGCTTGTCACCCTTGACAATTATTTTTTTTTGGGGGGGGGGGGGGTGCTTTTTACAGCCTGCGATATGGTGTGAATCTATTTTGAAGGCCTACCAGTGACTTGCAGATGTATTTTAATATATCTGCAGTCATTCTGAGGCCCTGTGGAAAAGTCTATTGCCAATATCTATCAATTTTTTTCAAATTTATAACCTTCGCTGGAATGTTATCAAAGAATGAAATAATGTCAAATGTTGGATTCACAAATCTTTTAAAGCCATGAATTTATCTTACTGCTGGTCCTTATACAATGATCAAACTCTAACCAGTCTAAGAACAGAAATAGAAGATGTGGTATGAATGTCTATGAGAAAGCCATCCTAAGACGAATATGACATTTTTGTACTCCATTTATCTGTCTTTGTAATTAACCTGACTGTCATTACCAGCAGACCACCATATACATGTATGATATTAGTGTTGGGAATCGGTAAGAAAAAGAAAATTTATTAATCAGAATACTCAGACACCATGTCCTGATTTTATTATCGATTATAATCAGTTTTGATTCCTCAAAAAATTTAGGATTTATGAAATATATGAAATACTTTTTCTAATTAATTGTTTGTTTTATTGAAGTACCTGAACATATAGCTAGCCCTGATATGAATGTTTTAGAAGAAAAGTATAAAGTTCATACCCGTAGGTTTTCAGTATTCCTTTAATTTATCAATGGAATTTTGCTTTTTGTAAAGTTATATATCAAAGATGCATTTTATATACACTGTACCCCTGAAATAAGCCCTTGGGTGGAATAATGAAGGTATTTAATTACAATTACTTCTAGTTAGTAAACTTTTCACCCATATGTTTAATATTTTCCTGATTTTTTTATTATCAAAAATAATAATTGATTAATCAAAAAAATTTGAAAATCGATCGATTTTCGATTATTATCCTTTAAATTGAAACATCACTGTATAATATTTACTAAGTTATCCATTCTTCTTCCACCATCATAAAACCTTACTCATACATGTACATACATGTACATATTGATCCTTTTACAATCATATGCACTTGAACACTTATACCCATGTCTAATTAAGGCAATAAATAAAGGCAGATGATGTCCCTTTATGCTACTGTCAATTTACTGTTGTTCATAATATATAAGATAACAATCTCTTAGGATCGATCAGATTTATCTGTCCATTAACGTGATTTCCAACACACTTTTTCCTTTAATGGAAAATTATAGTTTTAGACTATATGCAGTGGTGTGCATGACAATAAAAATGTTCTTTAATTTTCAGGCGGAAAAAAAATTTAATTGCAGCTTTTGAAATTATCAAGACTTTTTTGAGTCAAAAGCATAACATACAAGCTAGCTAGGGCCTCCATTTCAACTCGACTGCCTTAGTGGTGTTATGCTTGGCATGCTTGCTTTACATGTATGTGTAGAAGGTTTTACAAAATCAATGTCTAGACTAGAAATTTCACCCCCATTCAAAAATTCATTAAATAATGTAGAATGTTGGATTAGCTGAAGACTAATAATTATAGCTGATATTTTTTGCTTTTCAGCTAAGCTCACGGTTGGCCCAGAGTCAGAAAAATGTGCCTAGGTAAAGTGGCAAGTAGCTTTCATGAGCTAGGATGTTAAAAATCAGACTCAGTGTGTCAAGTCTAGTATGAAGCAGGGTTCATTCATCATCTTTCATTAATATGCTCTTGTCCTAAATAAAAAAGAAATTTTTGCAACAGGACATTAAGTGACATTCAATCAATTTCAACTCCCCATTCCCATGACTTACAATGTACATGTAATTCTGCTTCTAACTGATTTCTTTTTAAATCCCTTGTTCCTGTCACAAATTGCAGGCTCTTTAATCCTACACAGGCAAAAATTCAGGCAAATAAAGCTTCAAATGCATTTGAAAATCTAACACATGAAATTAAAATGAATTTCACATGATTTTTTGATAAAGTCCCTTCATATGATTTTCCTACAAAAGTTACTCGTTTAACATTAAATCATGTGAATTTCACATGAAAATTACATTAACATAAATGTATTATTGCTGTGTAAAAAGCTCCTGTTCCCTACAAACCTCCTGTTTCCTAAAGAAGCTACAGTCAAACCTGCTGATTTGGTCACCTTGATTAAGCAATAACCTGGTTTTTAACAGCCACATTTTATTTCTGTAATGTAAACTAACAAGTCAAATATAACCTTAAATAAGCAGCCACCTGTCTTTTGCAGCCAATTTTCTTCTATTTCCTTCGGTGACCTCTAAATTCAGGTTAAATTGTATTTATTGGCTTTGTATTAGAAGATCCTATGAATACTAGACTCATCCAATGTGGAGGTGATCAGCATTTTACATACATATATGTATGATAACTATTTGTCTGGTAGATTAGTTATATTCCATATACAAACTTCAGCAATTAATAACTTGAAATTAATTCAGGATGAGAAACCCAATCCCCAATCTTTGCAATGATCTAACTGATCTCTGTCATATAATATTAATTTCTCCCGATGAGAAGCGAAGCCACATAGACAATAACAGAATCTGCAAACATCATAGTAATCGAGATTTTCAATTAAAGGCTTCAAGAAGAAGCATCGGCATGATAAATCATCTCTGATATATTTTCATTGATTTACTGTATGATCTTTTACAACTGCCAAAAAAAAATCTTTAAAAACAAGCTAATATATACATATGAAAATGAAAAGATATTGGGTAAATGTCAGAGCTGACTTTACTCCAACCACGGGAAAACAGAGGGATTTTACAAATCTAGAAGTCTCCACAAGGTCTTCAACAAGGGTTGAATACATGTACCACTCCTTGTGAAAAGCTCTAAATTGCCACAAATAAAAACAAGAATAAGAAAAATAATACTGCTCCTATCAAAAATTTACATAACACAAAGACAAAGCTATGACGATAATTGTATGTAAGTGGGAAATCCAGTTAAAATTTTATACAGGTTTTTCACCAGCACAGGTGATGGCCAACATGTATTCATGGAATCATAGAGTGGATGCTAGTCAAATAGGGTCATAAATGTTTATTTTGTACCTGTGTACATGTATGTCTCAGCCTTGAAACTTCTAAAATACATGTATGGGAATTTGTATGTACAATGTATAAGCAGAGATTGCAAAGAATTTCTTGTTAAAATTTGTTGCAACAATTATGCACTTTTTCAAAAAAATTCTGTCCCCTGTAATATCACTTTAATTTTGGCCCAACACTCCTATTGTGAAGAATATGACCTTACATGTATATAATGGGAAGCAGTTAGCACATGGTTACTTTATCCCACCAACTTTTTGTTCCAATGTAATATTTAAGGGCATATTCACATTAGGCTTAATTTAATCTGGATTTACTTAAACCAGATCAACTTTAGCCAGTTGACACAGGTAACCTGTTGCGTTCACACTAGTTTTATGGTTGTGGATTAACTTAATCCGGATTAAAATTGAAACACAGAAATCAAAAGACCATAAGAAACATTACTAATTATAATGTCAGATTTATCCATATCTTGCATTTACACTACAATTTAAACCAGATTAACTTGATCCGAATTAACTTAATGCAGATTAGGTTAATCTAGATTAAAGTTAGCCTAGTGTGAACGTCATGTGACTTAATCCTCATTTACCGAGATAATCAGAATTAACTTTTAAGTGTGAACAGGGCCTTACTAATATTTTATGTCAGAAAGTAGAGGAACTTTTCTATATCAATGGGGATGACTTTAACAAATTGAGTAATTAATGCATGTATGTACAGATCAAAGAGTGTACTTCGTTCATGTCAAAAGTTTAAGTACCTGTACCATTCTATGTAAAATTCATAATCCTGTAGCACATGTCAGAGATTAATTTTGCATTATTGTATGTTTTTACATTCTTTTTAACAGTTACATGTATTATTAGAAGATTAAATTTTCTTCTCCTGTGATTGTTATGGCCAAGATAATGTTTACTTAATTAGAATGCATTATGAACAGGGGACATAACTTGCGTCGTATCAATTATTTGTGTATAATCCATGCAAAATATTTTTGTTGCAAAGAAATAGCCTTTAAAATATAAACATGTCAACTAAATTTTTGCTTATTATTCATGCATGTCTCTGATATTTTTTAAAATTTTGTTATCTTCAGACCAATACCTTTACGGCTCAAGATATTTTTAACAAAGAAAGCATTACAGAACAATAGTGTATATCTCAATAACAGTAATATGAGACAGGTCATGACAGTTGTAGCCTATTATGTTGAATTTTTAGTGGGGAATACCAAGAAAAAAACCTCATCAAAATTAGACAAAAAATAAAACTTACATTTGAAAATTTTTATAATCCCCTTTTGGACCCTCCTTAAATACGGTGGGGCCAGATCACCGAAAATCAATCCCAACATGTATTTTATATTGGGTATCATTGTGTTAAAATTTCAAATGGATCCAATTAATAGAACAAAAGTTATTGAACGGAAACCTAACTGTCTACAGATACCAAGGCCGACATTGATGCCATGCCCATAACATTATACGACCACAAAATTTTTGCTGTAGTATAAAGTCTATGATGTTCCAACCCTTCCTATGTAATTGTTTGATTTTAAGATGAACCTGTACTTAATTTTTATCTGTATGTAAAATGTGTAATTTATTTCATTCTTATCATTTCTTATCATTTCAATAAATTACAAACAAATATTCATTTATTATGTAATATAGAATGGATGAAACAATTTTGACTTGATATTGTGATTTAACAGTGACTATTTAAGTGGAGGTTTTGTTTGCACAGTAACCATTGAAATGTCTGGAATTTGAACAGCCCTAGACCCCTGGTTTTGCATGTGGATGTAACAATCCCACCCCCTTGTGTCAGCCAAAAAAAGTGTCCTGTTTTACAAAACAAATGTAGGAAAAACCCAGAGGACAATATTTAAGGGACATCGATCAATGTGTTTTGTCATCCATGGACTTTATCCAAGGGAATAATAGTGTAAGTGGACAATAGTAAATTTATTCAATGATTGCTTAAAACATTTCATAATCGATTGTTTGCATTGGGCTGCCAATCCTATTTTTTTTATCATTGAAAACAGCACCAGAACTAAGATTTTAAGCGCCGATGATTTTTATTTAGTTTCAAGATGTAAAGGAATAGCAAAGATATAAACTGTATACATCTAAGTATCATGATGCTGAGTATGTCAATTTGCAAAATTTACCAGTATTATAAAATGGCTGCTGAAATTTTGAACAATTCACTAAAAAGGTTGGGTCACAGTACTATTACCAGTACTTAAAATCTGATCAGAAATTTCAGTAACAATTAAAGGAAGAATATGGAATATATACCAGAATGACATAATCCACATCTTTTCTGATTTGTGCACTGCACAATTTCTCGTTAAGCTGTTGCCTGGAGTTTAGATTTCTGTAGGCATGAAACAAGTTATTAATAAAATAGTGCCTTGCATTTCTCTTTTATTAAACAGATTGTTGACAAAATCGAAAAACAACAATTGTAAATACCTACATGTAAATAGTATAAATGATGAATGAAGTTTACGATTGGATATTTGGCAACATATATTTGTAATTCCAACTGAGATGTTTTTATTATTACTCAGAATTAATTAAAAAACCTATCAAACATGTTACAGCCTATCTGAACAATTTGTTTATGAATTATTCTGCAATGTAAACACTCTGAGATCAATATCATTATTAAAGAAATAAACTAGTGCTTATAATGTTTATTTTGCCATATGTAAACCACATAATTATAAAGTTAAACAAAGATCAAGTGATTATAGTAATTATATTGATTTCTGGAAGGAAATACAATATACATGATAAAAGTATAAACTGTCTGTTCAGAGTAATTACATGTTCATTTGCATAAGAACTTTTAATAGATTTTTATCCTCTCAGTAAATTTTATATCTCTTTGATTGTTTTATTGATTGATTGGGGCATTATTTCACTTTCAACAATATTTCAGTCAGTGGGCCATCATTGACAGAGAAAATGTGCCCATAGGACATGGATGCCCTGCTCTGGCAAACAGAAAGTAGACATACGATGGACCAAAAAGAGGAGATATGGTACAATTCACCCTCAATCTGATTAAAACAATATTCTCATCTTGCATCTTTTTACTGATACGTCACTGCTTGAAAATCTTAAGAAATGCCTGAGACATCCTTGTGTGAATGACCTAGGGTCAATGGATAGATTGACCAATCATTTTGTTGTAATTACTTTCAAGATCCCGGAAGTGGCAAAATGATTGGTCAATCTACTGTCTGACCCTTTGGTCATTCACAAAGTGGTGTCTACAGCCTTTCTTCAGATTCTCACGCTGCAACATATCGGTAAGCGGGGGCAAGATGAGAATACGATTTTAATCAGATTGATTCACCCTAATAATGCTTCAGACCAAATATCAAATCAATTCATTTGACAAAAATTAACAGATGAATGTATGTACATGGGTAAAACTTAATCCCCCATTTGCCTAGGTGGGGCTTAAAAATCTTTCATATATTTATTCTCCATTTTTATAGGTCAGTCGGTGGGCAATTTTTCTATTTCAGGAAAATTATTTAACAAAACTGCTTCATCCCTAGTAATCTCAATCTGAAGGAAAAAACAGACTTAAGATGTTTGACCACATATTATAGCACAACTTGAGTGAAATATTGCCTAAAATCGATTCAGATGCATTTTTGTTCCCATGTCCACAATATTACAATTTTTTTTTAAAGATGACCAAAACAACCCAAAAATGTTGACTTGAGGGCCAAAATATATTTTATGATGGTTGGCTGTGTGTGGGAAATAAATTTTTTTTTGTCTTGTGGCAGTCAGTGGTTGCGGTTTGGATACTGGGTACAAATGTCATGAATGTACCTTTAACAGTGATAAATAACCCTGGACCCCACACGCTTTCGAGGGCTGCAAATACCATTTGTTTTGCTGAGAAGACTTTCTTCCATCCATACATTGTACTTTTTGTACAATTCAGCATACATGTAGATATTCTTCAATTAGTTTGAAGGAAATTATCCGCACTGTTGGTAATATTCTATTAACAGTAGAAAAACAGTTGTTGATGTATAAACTAAAGCACTGTGATAGTGGCACAACCCTTCTATCAATGCCTATGTGGCACATCTCTTCTGTTTGACCAACCTTTCTTTTACTTAATTTTGCATTTAGAGTGACAGTATTATTTAAATCTTTTCAATGCAAAAGAAAGTAAGAAGATCATTAAAACAGAAACAAGTTACAGAACAACCAGGAAGTATTGAATGAAAAAAAACTCAGGTCTGACTTCTGAGATTGCTGGTGAAATTCATAAGAGGTTAGAGAAAGTTGGAGAATTTTCACTGGCTTTGGAGTTAGTTTACTATACACATAGTTTTGGATGAAAAACACTCTAGCCTGTCCTCATGGATTGCTGGTGAATTTTGGAGAAATTTCGCCAGCATTGATGTTTTTCACACAGGTACTTGGGGACAGGATTCCCCTGTATGGTACCCCTATAGAAGGTAATCCCCTATAGGTGAAAATATATTTTTTTTTAATTTTCTTTTTTTCTAAATTATTTTGCATCAAAATATGTGCAAAATGACAAACAAATTTCATTTGGAATATTTGCGGGTCGAATGATATATTTATCTTGATCTCTGAGTACTGTACATGTATATAGAAGTAAGACTAAAAAGTATGGTACTGGTATGTATACCACTATCACAGTGATTTGTCACATCAAATTGTGATGTGATTTTAAAAAACTATGTAAAAACCAAATATTGTGCATACTGAAAATTGAACCAAGAAAATAATATCTTGATGTTTGGTGCATTTTGATCAATCTTTTCACCTTTACCACATTGGCATTGTATCACCATTTAAGCTCTTTGAAATATCCTGTCAAGAGCATGTACAGGGCTTGAAAATATAAATTGTAAAGAGACAAAGGACAAGGTACATACATGTATGTACGAAAAAAAAACCTTTTTGGCACCAATTCTTTTTCATTTTTATAGTTCATAATAACATGTAGTAACACTATACAATGTATATATCTATAATGGGAAGCAATCCCATTACATAAATAGAAATGCATGTATATCGACTTAATATTGGGTTGCCTGCGCCCACATATTGTCAAGAAATATTGGCAAACAGGAACTGGACATCCAAAGGGTTTGAAACTCTTTTGCATGATACAGTTCACCATACTGAAGCTCTGTGTCAAATATCAAGAAGCTAACTTGCAAAGTTGCTGAGAAAAATGTGACAGAAACTGTAGTCACGCAAGACTATCGAAAGTGATCACTATATGTTGCTCTGATAAAGGCCCAAACGCAGGCGAAGGAGATGAGAACCACATTTCACACTGAAGGTGCTGTATGATCTGCAGGTTTGATTTCATTAGTAACCATAACAATGGTACATTTATTATGGAAAGGAAAGCTACTTTTCCCTGGTCCTGGGTAATGGTAACATACGGTAATCTA
>JARWCS010376119.1:0-10080 GCA_034783895.1 Geukensia demissa
CCATCTTGTTCATCCAAAACTGTTAATTCTTATATTCTTTTGGTCTGCATCAATTTTAGTTACTTGATTCGATCAATCTGACCACATTATTACTGTAAAACGGGGGGACGGCTCTCCGCCTGCTGCTGGTAATTCCCTTTTTTTTCAATATTTGGGCGTTTATCCAGAAAGCGCTTCGTATGCAGTGAAATTAAGGCATGTGCAATCGTAGTTTTTCCGTTTTGTCCACAGACTGTTTGCTTAAGGAGAAAAATACAAGGCACTTTTTCTATAAGAACTTGCCCCACGGAAATTTAATAAACACAAGTCATCAGCTCGACAGTACACCTATTCCTATTGTTTGCCCCTAGGTTCTGATGAAGGTAAATCAAGAAAAGACGTAGATGTAGATTGTGTCATTCCTTATCTTTCATTTAAATAAGGCCCATGCTAAAAGATGTTAAAGGAAATCGTTTAATGATGTTGAAAGAATGGAGGGACTTGATTTGATATCTTTTAACAGGGCTTTATGTTTTGTTAATAGTATAAAGTCAATTCCAATAACCTCAGACTTGTTTGTATCAAATACTCCTAATTTAGAAGTATAAGATGCTGTAGGATTGTCTATGAGACAGCCATAAAATTTTACATGTATCTACTGGTAACCATAAAGACCTTCAATAAAAGGCCAGCAACGTTAAGCATGCTAAAAAAGGCTCGAAAAATAAAATGTGATGACATTCAAATATAACAAAAACATGAACAATCTGAAGCACGTTTTAACTGGTGTCAGTAATTTTGGACGAAGTTTCGAAATGTTAGGTTTAGGAGGATCTTTTGCTTGTTTGAGAAAGCTTACACTGACCTATGGTTTTCAATGATTATTTCTTATGTGAGTGCGTTGGGGGTATATATTGGTTTGACATTTACCTATGGTGGAATTTTTACTCCGTGTGAAGGCCTCATTGTGACTTTGAGTTGAAGAATAGCAATCAAAGCGTTGTTCCTTTGCTTTGAATTTACTTGTATATATGAGATTTTTGTGTCAGTAATATACTCTTGCTTATAAATACGGAATATTTTTATTTTCGACCTTACATTAGAAATAGGTATGGCTAGACTTTGTCAAGCAAAATTCTTATGAGGAAATGGCAGATAATGCTTGCAGTATGATGTTGGAGGATAGTTAAATAATAAAATTAGATGAACAAAACACTTGAAAATATTCTATCCGTAATACAAAATTAGCATTTTTTCACAAAAATGTGGGTTTCAGAACTCATAAATCTAGCCACCGGACGAAAATCTTAAATCGGACACTTTTGTAGCTTAAAGTAAAATAATGAGATTAGCATGAAGATTTTTGCCATTCTGGCTCATAGTTTTTGCATGCAAATCTCCAAAGTTGAATTTTTGACTCAGAAAATGTCAATTTTCCGTATTTATGACCAAGCGTATAGATACAAAAAGAAAATACCATGTACATAAAAAGTAAAAGTTTATATTGAACTACTAATCCTGGTCTTGTTGTTATTTACTTTAAACATACTGACACAGAATGTGTAGAAGTCTTACAACAAAATGAAACCATAGCTATGACTATAAACTACATCAGCAGTAAAGCTTAACAAACGTAGAAATAAAATACCTTGGAAGATAAACAGTTGTCCAAAGTACTTAAAATATAGACAAATTATATCATATAACACTTTCACGAAAGTTCAAACAACACGAGAGTATTAATATGCTTTATGTGTTAGAGTCGTATATTGTACAGGTTTGACACTGTACATGCTTTAAAATGTATTTCATATGTTATTTTGTGGATTTTGTCAGCTTGTCCTAGCCATTGATAAATGCCTTAGGACAATCTGTGGAGGTTTGGATGTCTGTGGCATAGACAATCATTCTACAGCTGTTTTTTCTACATTCACTTTAAAATATGTTATAATTTCTGTGACAGGATTTTAGATATTCAAATGAATAAGCTATAAAAATGGAATCATTGAAACAGTATAATTCAACCATAAGTAGATTTCTAAAATTACACCTGTCTTAAATTTGACATTTTAGCCGTAAGAAAGTACATACTTAAATAGGTTATATTCAATATGAAAATAGTCATTATTCCACGATAACTGTAGATAACTTTGATAGATCATTTTATGGACTAAGTTAGCGTTTTAGTAAATGTAAAAATGTTTTAATTAACCGTCAGCAAATTCCAAAATAGCGTCTAAGTTACCTTAATTGTGATTTAAGTTAACCTAGAAGTACTTTCAAGGCAAAAATTTTTATATCTTGAAGACTTTTTGCATATTTGGTCCTTCAAACATCATCATATGCTAAAACTATTTACGTAATAATATGCCTGAATTTTGCAATGAAAATGTGTTCAAATGCAAACTAAACGGCACGTTTTAAAGTTTCAAATAGAAAAATTATAACATAAATCGTACGGTATCAGAGATATGCTAAAGTATTCGTTTATTGTTCTTTAAAGTCAGGTTTGTTTGGTTTTGGTTAACACCACTTCCAACAATATTTCAGTCATATTGCGGCGTTCAGTTTCATTGGTAAAGGAACCCGGAATGCCCCGGAGAGACACATCGACCTTAATCAATATTTGACAAACCTTACGCACACCTTTTTCTTTTTTCTATTTCTCAAAGTCAGGCAAGAACTCCCGCTGTACACAAAATAGGCTACAGTGTTCTCTCTACAAGTAATTTTAAATAAACTTCCTAGACCAGTCGGCCACCCAGGCCCCAAAACAACAAATGCTTAGTTTTTTTCCAGTGCAAAACATCTTGCCATCTTAGCAAGTGTCTTCATTGTTTTCTTGCTGCATAAAAGACGACAAGGGTAGGATTTTTTGTTTGTTAAAATTTTAATATTTTTGCTTAGAGTAATGTTCTTTTTGTTGTTATTGATGTGCTTATCATAAATGTTTTCATTGGGTAAATTGCAATTACTATGTTTATCTGCCTTGTTCTATTATTTGCCATTAAAGTGCTACTAACATTAATTGCTATTAAAAGGCTAATAATATAATTATCAACATTGTTTTCATTAATTGTCGTTAATGTGCTCATCAGGATTCTTTTCATTAATTGTCATTAATGTGCTTCACAACCAAATTTCTTTAGTTGACATTAATGTGTTTAACAGCTGGTTCTACGTAATTGTCGTTAGTGCGTTTAACAACATTATATTCAGTAGTTGTATTCGTTTTCATTGTAGACTTGTGCGTACTATGTTTTTCTTTCGTTTCTTTTTTGTTGGCCATGGTTTTTTCTGTCTTCTGATTTAACGATTTCTTTCTGCCCCTTTGGTATCATCGAATTCTTTGCCCACTGACCACCTATCTTCTTTTCATAATTTCATTAAACATACTTAAAAGTGACATTTTAGAAGTTTATATGAAATTCTTGTTATTTCTTATTGGGTTTTAATAGGCAGGACCTACTAAGATAAAACCTATGGAAAAGCAAGAGAAACCCAATTTCCTACAAAATATTTAAATGCTAATTATATTTTAAAAACAAGCACACAGACCCATTACTTTTTACAGCTTATTTTGCTACAACATTAATATTCTTAAAAGCTACATGTATCACAGTTATTTGTTATTTTCAAACAGAGCAGCAAACATCCTTAAAATTGCAAACAAAATTTATCAGAAGGCTGGTTCTAAGTATCTTAATAGACATATGTCTCATTGCGTTGCATGTAGGTTTTCTGAAACTTTGGCTGCTGTTAAAGTATTACCTAACTTATTTTCATTTACAAAGGTTCCAATTTTCCATGTTGTTAAAAAACAACATTGTTAAAATTATACTGACATTCGTTTTTAATTAATACCAAAATAACCATTATAAATAAATAAAATGGATATTTTGATAGTGATTAAGGCTTTTATATTACGTATTGACTGTATGTTATAATATTTTTCATATCCAAGAAAATATGGTAAAATTGACAAAATAAAGTGTGGAAAGCATATCAGTTTGCCTTTTATTGACGAGAAAATTAAGAAAACCAACGGTCAAAGTCGATGTTACATACTAAACTGCACTAATACTTCTATTCCTAAAGTCGGTCACAGTGATTAGTCGTACAACGTCAGCATTCGTGGTATATGTAGATGAACACTTCATTAATTTCATTTATAAGGAAAGACAATTAGTTAACTTAACTAACTGACCTTTTGTTTCTTTCAATTATCACATTTGCGGTTGACGTGTACCAAAAGTTGATTGTATCCCCTTTATGTGTTGCTAATGAGGGGTTACGAAAGATGTCTTACAGAAATAAAGTTCTCAATTAAAGACAATTAGTAATTAATTATCTTATAACAGAATGAAGGGCAATTTAGAACCCAGACAATACTTGTGATTAACGTCTTGAGATCACCTTCTAGATATCTTATCCTTCGTTTGCTTAACTTCTATTTTTTTTAACATAAGTATACCCCAAGGGTTGTGCTTACATAGTGCATAACAGCTTGAGTTTCTTGACCAGATATGCCGTTTACAACTGGTACAAAGAAGTTGAAATTTCCCCAGAAATGCAACTTGGAACATTTCAAAATAAGATCAAATTGAAATAACTACAAAATATAAAGTCGAAAAAAATCAGAGCCTACAAAGATAAAAAGAAAAAGGTAAAAACGTTAGTTTTGTCTATGCTTTTAGACGGAATTCAGCAGCGGATGCAGTTATGATTTTTGTGTGTGCGTTGCATTTATTACGTCCTTGACTGGTTGTCAGATTTGTCTTATCATACAACCAGAATTAAAATACGATACTTAAGAATTAATATCTTCTGCTTTTTCAATGGCATCTGTTGAGGAAATCAAAATTTCAATCGCAATACTGAGACGTGAATTGAGTTGTTGTTGTCATTTCAAATTTCTTATTCATGTTATGCGTGTTAATATTTTTTGCACAATTTTGCTTCTCTGTCATCCCTAATAAAATTGGTCTAAATAAGGTCTTACCTAATACATAAATGTGAAAACATATCAATTTTAGGGCTAAAATCTTGTAACATGCACCAGCAATATTTAAATATATAAACAGTCCTGGGGGCTATCAGAAAGGCAGAGACACTTGAAGGTAACTTTTCCTAAGAAAGTTGAAAAATTTTTTGGGAAAGTTTTGAGTATAATACCAATGTGATACATTAAAAATGCATAGTAATATAAGAGAAAACAAACTCCAAACAAACAAAAAGGTAAATAAAATTTATAAATATTTTAAAATGTCTGCTAAACCTAACTCGTATTTAGGTACCGTAATTCAACACACCGTCAATGGTTCCGACTAACTTGTAGCATCTCTATGGAACTACACTAAATAATGCAATGAATTTCACTTTGAAAATCAATTTATATATTAGCGAAATTGCAGCTTTTTCTACGCAGCCTTTCAAATGTGTATATAAAGATCGTAAAATGAAATGATTCATTACATAAATGCCATTAAATTTTTCTTGATAATTCGTTTAAATTTACCAGAGATTTTCTAAAGTCCTTCCTTCTTACGCTGAGTTACATTATTCTTTAGCTTAGGTTTGGCTCCTGTTTATTGAGTCGCCCAAACGTAGTTTGGACGAATTATTGTTTTAATCGCGTTTTTTTATTCTTCTTATTAGTCTTTTTCTTATTATTGTTATTATTATTTTATTTCTGTACCCTGATATTGTCCGACCATTGTCTCGAAGGGATTAACGGAATGAAACATTATATATGGTGTTATGGTAAGTCATTATCACTGGGTGTGCAATCAACCTTTTCGTCCAAACGAGGGATATAGGTAATTTTAAAGGCCCAAAGAGGGGTGCTGTTCACAACTTGTTATTAAATAGGGATTCCTGCCGTTCCTGGAAAGGGCTGAGGGTTTGAATGTTACAAAATGATATAGCTTACAATAATTTTCTTCAAACAAGAGGCCATATAAAAATTTGAAGGGAATTTTGCTTTGTGAACTTCTTACAGTAATGATATTTATGCAGCATCTAGGAAATGTAGAATTTTTGTTTTTGGTACAGGAGACCCACATAGGGGAGTGCATGCAACATTTGTTATTCTAAAATGAGGTCCACATGTTACAATGTGGGGGTTCATTAGACGGAACTCTTTGTCACTTTTTTGCATTGTTTCTTTTAACGTTATCTGATAGTACATATAACAATAGAATTATATAAGGTATTGTTCAAAATAGATTATTTTAAACAACAGGCCTACTTTGTTTAATTTAAGGGTCCTAAATTAGGATTTCCTGTATTTTAATAAATAAAGAAATTATGTTTGGTATACTATATGTCTAAATATAGGAGATGTATAACAATTATTCTGTGTTCAAACAAGAGGCCTATATGATATTCTAGAGATTAAAAAAATATTGGAAAAAAATATTTGGTTAGAGTCAAGCTGCGGTTTTGGCGACTTTTGTGCTAGCATCCTAACAGTATTTCTCAGCTAAGATTGTTTTGGATTCTGACGTAAGTGCTTATTAATTGTCTTTGTATTTTTACCGGATTTCAAACATTTAGACCGTGAGGACTGCTGACGAGTTGTCAATCAACGAAATGGCCATACAGTGCATCAAATTCAAATTGGTATTTTTTAATACACTGATTTCTAGTTATGCTTTGGTATATAAACACCTGCTTTCCCTTAGGTAAATTGCCAAATAAGACAGTTAATGTGGGATGTGGCATATGGGATGATTAAACCTAACGAGCCACCCATGATAAAAAAGCTGATAATTTTCTAAAACGGTATGTTAAATGCTTCATTGTGTTTTGCTTACGATTTCTTTGATTTATAACAAGCCCATCAGGAACACAAATCTGATTTTTTTGTTTTCTTTCCAAAATAAATAAAAACACAACAATAAATTATGTTTACTGACTGGCTCGCTTTTTCTGACCTGAATTTTTAGCAATAATGATGTGTTTTTAGCTGCGCTGAGTTCAATAATTCTCTACGAGATTTTACATTTTAAAATCAGTCATTTGTTTGCCGGAAATGGCTCTTTGAACGAGCTAGCGCGAGACCGGGAGTATACATTTTCGACGCTGCGTAATTATTAAGTAATTAAAATAGAATTGGATAACATGAAAAAATAGTTTGAGGCCCAGCTGAATAAAATCTAAAAGTAAGTCTTTTTATATAAATCTCGAGAGAAGGTCTAAAGAAAAGAAATGTGCGGAATTTTTTTAATTACTTTATTTAGGTAAAATTAAGCGCTCCCGCCAAACTAGATGATCAACCCTCAACGTGTTATCTCCGGATAGAAAATCAGGGGGAGATAATCGTATGTAAACGTTATTGCATAGTGTACAAAATAAACCTTTAACCACGGGATAGTTCTTTGTTTGAATTAAAATAAATACCAAGACAGAAATGCACATATAATTGGAATGAGCTCGAAAATTTCAGTCCAAAAAAGCCTGACATAGATTATAGATATATCACAATATGAAAAGCAATATTTCATATGTCGGAAAAGATAATATCCCAAAGTTCCGTGGCCGGCCAGGAAAATCAACTTACTGGAAATCGGTTTAATTCTATCAGTGCAATGACAGGACGATAAAGATCTGAATGACAAATAGATGAAAACAAACATTTATGAGAAACAAACATAAATTTGTACAGAATCCCTTATTAGTGGAGCAGGAGTTGCTTACCCTTCCGGAGCACCTGAAATCACCCTGGTTTTTGTAGGGTTTGTGTTACTCCAGCTTTAGTTTGCATGCATACATGTATGGATGGTGTTTGGTATCAAGTCTGATACAGGCAAAACCTCTTTAAAGATCCCAAATCGGGGTTGTTTAACAAATCTTATGTTATATGTTTTGACCACATCGTATTAAATGTGATCATCATACCCTTTCTTAACCTTCTTAGCACAATTTTGTAAATATATTTGTATTGTGATAGTTATTTCTTAGATATTATAAAATTGGTGGCTAAATTTGGCAGTTTAACAAATTTTGAAATAGTAGATGTTCTGTCAGTCCTGAGATTATTAGCCCACAAATACATTTTTACAATTCAAACGTGTATATATGTATGGGATTTACATTTATATGCCTCCAAGAGACATAAGTTCAAGACACATTCTGCACAAAGTAGATGCACTCCTTATAACTGGCTCACTGTGATCGACCTCCGATCATCTCAAAAGAATATAATTATATGCATTTTCCTAGTATGGATGACAGTTCTTCTAGGAGAAGTGAACTCTGATATAAAAACACAAATGGC
Source organism: Geukensia demissa (assembly GCA_034783895.1). NCBI lineage: Eukaryota > Metazoa > Mollusca > Bivalvia > Mytilida > Mytilidae > Geukensia > Geukensia demissa. The sequence goes on from JARWCS010376119.1 coordinate 8,261, forward strand.
GAGATTGTAGTCATATAAGCCTTGGGTGGCGACCCATCTAGAGGATGGAGACCGTGATCAAATATCCCTGGCCCTCCTGGAAGGGGGTTAGGCACTGGGTTAATCACCTTGTCCTCCACAAGGAGTGAAGAGGACTAAGTCAAGTCAAGTACAAGTAATATAATATTCACAAAATAATCGTTTTAATTAGACAATCAGAGTGTAGGATTGTGAGGTGATAGTCACGACAATTCTTATGCTGTACGAATTGTGGTCGGGAATGGGACTGTTTTCCCTTTGGGGAAAAATTTTAGTTGTATCTTAGGATATTTTTTTTAAATCTATCAGTATGTTTTAAGTATAGTCGCACAATATAAAACTGTTCTAGACATAGAAAACAGAGAATCTGAAATGTCTATATTGACTATTCTATGATTGATATCTGAACCTTCCGGAGAAGAAAACTGTCTTTGGTTCAATTTGCAACAAAGGATTAATTTTTTAATCGATATTTTATAATTTGCCAACATTGTCTTCATAAAGAACGAAACCTTTGCAAATACAAGCCTGCAGTGTATCAAAGAGCTGTTTGGAATTAAACTGATATAATATATGCAGCTGTATTACAGATCCGATATTGAATTTTCTTCTCGTGGAACGACTGCTATGTACCTTTTCATGTTGCCCGAGGGTGACTAATTTCGATATGTATTTGATATTTCATTAACTTATAGCTAAACAAGAATTTGGTTGTAGGTGTTGGTACGGATTACAAACAATCAATCAGTCAAAAACGACGGTTTAGATTATAATAATCCTTGTTTTTAAGTGCACTAATGCCCTCTTTTGGTATTCTTGAAATAGAATGTCAAGCTGTTGGTGTACCGGGCAAGCTACAAGTTACTTTCCAATGACTTACATATTTCATTGCATAGTCAATTGTTACTGAACTGCTAAGAATGGTTGATCGGCCTTTGCTACATGCATGTAATTGCATTGGGACTGCCTTTGAAAACCAAAATAAGTTTACACCTGTAACTCGGAAAAACAGGAATAAATAAATTTTTCAAGCGATGATGATAACAGAAAAGTCGTTTTTGGCAATTTTTTTCGTAATATTAGAGATCAGTCCATTAAATGCTATCTCATTTCTGGTTGACCCAAAACATCACGTTTAAGAGCTTACAACAGATACTACACATGGCGTTGAAGAACGGGGTCCCATTTTTGTTGCAACTCTAAAAGTCATAAAATTTTTCGCGCTCCTTTTCTTTCTCTACCTTATAAAAATAAAAGACGTGGTGTGATTGTCTATGAGAAAGCCATTAAAAATAGAAAATTACAAAAAAAACTTCCACGGGTTTTCTTGAGGCCATCAGCAATGGACAAATATTTACACCATAAGGCATGCTGAAATATGCCCTAAAATGATATGTGAGGACTTTATAATGTTACAATAATCGGTCGATTAAGGTTGCAATGTAAAACAAGAAAAATTTGCCCACTGGGCTTGGGACATACATATAAAGAAGGTGGCGGGTTAGAACATCTTTTTATCAGGCAAATGTGACAACAAATTTAGTTTTCAAATAAGTCTAAAATTAAGTCTTCACTTAGGCTTTTTAATGAATATCAACCTGGCCAAAGGCAGTGTGAGCGTTTGCATTACTTGGCTTCCGTCGTCTGTAAACTTTTAAAATTTTCTAAGGCCGCGTTCCCGGTTCTAGAGTCAAATCACGACGAAAATACACAGAAAACGTCTTTAAGTTATAGTATCGGTACTATCAGGAAATTTTTAATGCCGTATGGTGGTAGTTTTGTATGGATGATTCGTGTTTTGT